>JARFIW010000698.1:0-21450 GCA_036346225.1 Platerodrilus igneus
AATAAATGCAAGACTGTTAAAAAGCGCCAATTCAGTCACAGGAAATCAATAAATTAACAAATTCAATTTGAAAATATATACAAAGTTTTCATTCTATTACTAATAACAACCTTATTTCTCACTCAGTTCATAAATCAACATGCTCTTATCTACAAATTACTTTTTCTTTATTTCATGTCACCATACCTATTTTTATTAAATCTTGCATTAATAAATCCATTGTCGTACCATCTAATTTGTGTTGTAACATTCTGGTAAAATTAAAATTATATAACAGTGATGTAAGCCTAAAATGTCTTGACCTTCACAATAAATTAATCTGTCATTTATAATCATCTTACTAGTATTTTAGGAGTATTAAATTTACACCTGCAATAACAATACAAAAGAAAACCATATTTTAATAGGGACGCTCGTTACCTATTACGGGCTTCAAACATTTTCTACCGTCAGTAACCTAACTTTCCATTAAAATTCATTTTATTAACTTTAACACATGTACAACAATAAAGCAAACAGTCTAATCGGTACCTGATCTGAGTCTTCTCAGTGATGCCCCCAAGTTCACCTGGTTCCTCAAACATGCTTCTTATACATATTTCATTTTATTGCTTTACACCAAATTTTTGTTTGCTATGTCCAACATCGAAATTTTAAATTGTTCTAGCATTAAATTCTATTGTACGCCAAAAGTTTTATTCCACTCCACCCCAGAAGTGTTAATTAAAATTAGTTTTTTAACACTTAAGAATTAAATAAACCATATGTGTTATTTACGCGAGAAAATTCTCCACGACTATAAATTTTCAAACACAAGTCCGTTGAATTAATTTTTAAACAAATACTTTAATAACTTTTGAACGTTTCAGTTTCACACTTGCATCTTTGGCTGACTAAATCGAAAAGGAAATCGAAATTGAATTCCATATGTATTTAAGCGCGACTTCTCTACTATCGCATCTTGTAGACTTAACGAACTATTTTCAAATTTAAATTCACGGAAAGTTTTGTTGTCATTTAAAAGCAACCCTCTCTCTAATAAACTTACTGAATACCCTTATTAGAATTTTCTAGAAATATAAAATCGATACTCGCATATCATTGTTAATACACTTTTATTTAATCCTAACATAAGTTTGAAAATCGTCAAACGTGTCCAATGTGAATAACCTTCTACTTCAAACGAATATTCCTCTCTCACTTTAACACTATTAGGCTTTTTAACTATATTTACTCTTTTTGACTGGTACTACTCTTGCTTTATGCCCTCTCAATGCTAATAAGTGAAAGCGCTTTTATTAAATACCGTTACTAGGAAATTGTATTTGAAATTAAAATGAAAAGACTTTTATGCCTTTCAAAATTATAATGAAGTATAAGTTGTTTAAATTACTTCTGTGTATACAGAATGTTACAAAAATATGACACTTGGTATTTATTTCTCGAGCTTGTATTATATTATTGAAGTTTTTCTTTTGGATCTTGAAGTTAAAGTTTTCTTGAGTTGAAAAAATTAATTGAAGTTGCTTTTAATGCTTGTAGTGACTTATGCACAGTAATATATATATATATATATATATATATATATATATATATAGGTTTTAACAAATACAATGATAAATTAAATAATATTAAAAATATTGTATACAGAGTTCAATTTTACTTTATATATACTTACCTTCTCTTTTTCTAATAGTTTTGTACATTTTTTATTATTGTGCTAGCGGAGCTTTTTTTTTTAAATCCAATAATGTGCAACAATAAGATGTTTAGAATAATAATCACTCGTCACCAACCATGTCCAAAATCAATAATTAACGTTGCACGTTTATCAATGTCATCTAAGGTGCGCATTTTTGCTTCCTCTTTAACCACAAGATTAATGCATCGGCTCCAATTGTTGCACATACCATGGTGAAAAGCTTCTATCAAAAGAATTATAACAGCAACTAGTTTAAATGTTTGGTTTCTCGATATCACTTCGCCTTTGACTTAAGCCCATATCAACTCATTTGACTTCAATTTACAGTGATAGACCTGCAATTGCAGGATTGTTATTTTGAGCTTTGATCACATCCGTAATGGATGAACTGAACCGATCGCTGTGAAACCTTTTAACTGAAGTAACTATATGCTTTTATAAAATGCAATGTTTTACCAATTAACAACTGCTGCATATCTATTTTTTTTTATGATGATGTTAAAGCTTTCTCACGTTTCCCTTTGAAAAACACTAACCCGTCATTGACAAACCCATGTTCTGATACTATATATATATATATATATATATATATATATATATATATATATATATATATATATAGGATTACAAGTTTCGGCCTCTTTCTGATGGGTTTTTGAATTCCGCACTTAAACCTTCAATAAACCTTGTAGTCGATCTGTCACGGTTTCGTTTAACCACACTTTTGATTTTGTATAACCTTCACTTAATCAACTTAATTAATTTGTGCAGCGTGGAATGATAAATTTGTGGTAAACCATAGCATATCTTTATCTTGTTCATAATTTTGCTGAACGTGAGTAGATTCTTGTGGTAATATGAGTGCAAAATTTGATGAACCCTTGTTTTCGCACTTTCGTCAAATGTTGAGGGTAAAGACTTTTTACTTATACGTTGCTGTGGCTTTGAAATACCTCTCGTTTCCAAGTATTCTTTTATGACAGTCTGAAAACAACGATAACGTCATAGAGGCATCCTTCTTTAGGTACCAAAAAGAAAAATGGACTATGAATAATAATCAGTTTATTGACTTATAAGAAATATCAATTGAATGCACTTTGCTCGGTAGATAGCGATTTCCCAATTCAGAAGTCACGGAACATTACTATTGGTCCATACGAAAAAAAAACGCTAAAAGATGGATTTTAATTTTTTTCCATAGCAATTTATACATTTCTGGACTTATTTTCATTTATGTTTTGTAAGTTATTTGATGCTCCGAACTTAAAGTGGTGATCATCATTCGATGTAGAGGTAAAAATTCCACCAGATATAATAGTGAAAGATATATTCGTTCGACTGTAACCTTGAATATAATTCCAAAAAATATAAAACTGGAGCCCACTTTATACTATTCTTGATCTCGTTGCATGTGCTTTTTTATTTGTTAAAATTAGTCTATAAATTAAGAAGTTGGGTACATAGTGTGTTTCTTGTATAATTGACTGAAAAAAAAAGATCACGCGGGCATCTCATCGACGCGTTAGGACTTACCAGGTCAGGGTAGTAACTAGGTAAATAAAAACTCATACAAGATATTTTGATAGCTATCAAAGCACTCGAAAAAATAAAAGTCAATATTTCATTCTTATGGAAATCAAAATTGTAGGTTACCCTGACACTGCACCAGTATCTATCTACCCTTCTTTATAATATTATTATATCTAAATGACACTTAAAGGTAAGCATGCTTTAGTTCATCGCGTTACCGTACAGAGGCTCACAAATTTTCAATACAAATACAAAAATTCAATAAGTAAATTAAACTTACTTGATTAATTTAAGTAGAGGTAGTTACAGTTAATTAGGGCATCTCGTAATACGGATTTCTGCGCCGTAAATGGTATGTATTGTTTTTTAGCAGGTGCGTTCGGGTCCTATTAGAGGTTGATGGTCTATCTTCTTCGAATATGCAGCGAAGTTTGATGTTGATACCTACAACAAGGAACACGTGTAAGGTATTCAGCAAGGTAAAAGATACAAAGGCAACTTCACTGCATTTTCACACTAACTGCCATCTGTTCAGTCAGGTAGCCCAAGGTAATCTGCTGATCATGACGCTTGTGTGAGAAAACGTATATTCTGCAAAATACATTTAATAAATTATAAGTTATTCCCCTAACAGTGCATGGGACCTCAAAACCACAATTATAATGCTTCATCACCTATTTACTAGTTAAATTATATTGGAAAATATACCTCCAATTTAAGATTTGAAATACCCTATATTTAATTATTAAAATAGTTTTTGTAACATCAAAAAAAGCGTAATGATATCGTGGATTACTTTTCTATCTTGTATTATTCCGATGACACAAAATTATTTCTAAGTGTGCGGTGAGGAATTCGAAAGTCTGCGAGTCGCCGTATTGATGCATAAACGACCTTACATGTGATTTTTAATGCTCCACCCGAAGGTACTACATTGGTCAATTGGTCAGGAAGCGAGTTTTTTCTACCTGAAAATTTTTTTGCCGAACCCTTGCTGTTCCAAGCAAGGTAGGGATCTTTAACGTGCGTGACAACATTCACACACGGGACCTCTATTTTACCTCTCATCCGAACTAAGGTGTATTTTTGTAAAAAGTGCTCGCCTAACATTTTTCAAGCGGACCGTGTCGGGATTCGCACCCGGGACCTTTGCATAAACGAACACATGCACGTATAAATGAATATTTGTATGAAATAAATATTGTTCGCATGGACTGTATAGTCTATAACCCTGACCTGAATCCCATTCTGACCTGAATCCTATTGAGCAACTTTGTAATCAACTTTAATGGCATGCGCGCCGACGATTTGCCACGGCACACAGTTTACTAGAGATGCGGTGATCCAAGAAGAAAGTTTGAAACAATTTCTCAGTAACTCATAGAGGAGCTGATTGGTTCCATATTGTGGCAATTCTGAAACGTCATATCTTCTAGAAGTGATCACTCACGTTATTGGATAATATCAAAACTTTAATTTTATCTTCTAGTAATAATTTATCGGGGTGTTTTACTTAAATTATGTTTTTGTCGTTATAGTTTTTTTGCAATACCACCACCAATTTTGATTCAGTGATAGTATTATTCTGTTATTTTAAGCTTAACAGATTGATGAAGTTTTCTGTAGTAATAAGAGTGTATAAATGGAGAATATTTATAGGTGGCAAATCTTTTGCTGTGTTCGCACCATATCTGTGCTAGAGCCATATAATTGACGGTTGCTTATTTAACTATCTTTTGTGATGAAAAAGCTTATTTTAGTTATGGAATGTGTTTTCATATTTACGTATAATAGATAGATGAACCAGAACCGTGTGACATCCCGAATACCGTTGATAAGAACTTCATGGTTGTAAATTCTATTCGAGGATGCTAAAAAGGCTTTTGATGAAGAGTTTTTGTTCTGGCATTCAAAGTATTGCCAAGGGGCAGTCTTTAATAATTTGTTAATATCAGTTAATAAAGAGACATCGCTGGTTCTTTTGACACAAAAATTCGTCCTTGATCATAGCCGTCAACCTTATAAGCACGGTTTTTCTTAAGTTTATACATCTAAAATAAAGTCGTTTAAAATTGCAATTCATCTGTCAAGAGTTTCATTATTACAACCGTTTAAACCGGTAGTGTTTTTATTATCTGTTGAAATGGATAAAACTGAATATTCGGGGGTTATGAAATTCTCCCTGAAACCACGGTTTACTCAAAAAGAAATTCACTCAATAATACTGATAATTTAATTCGTGAGGATTCTTCTCCTTCTTATTCGACAGTTCACAAAATAGACTAATGTGTCTAAACGTTATCACACCAATTTTAAAAATACATAATTCCAGTTAAGGACGTCTGGAATGTACATCAACACAAAGTTATTAAACAAGTGCTCGATATGGTATCGAAATTCCAAGGAATTAAGGTTCACGAAATTGCAAAAACTGTAAGCATTTTGTAAGACCAAATTAGATACAAAAATTTTCTATGAAGACTTTTACACGAGGGTTGTCTTTTAGGTTTTGCATATAGAGTTGGAATAAAACAGTAGATAGTTCTTAAAGATTTTATTGTTCTTCGATGTATTCTCTACGAAGATTAATGCACTATTGTATGCGCTCGAACCAACTCTGGAAGCAGTTATTCCACTCGTTTGTTGGTACAGTCAAAATTGCATTTTTAAAGTCATCGACTGTTTTTTTTTGGTCGACTGAAACCTCTGACCACGCAATCCGTCCTTGTTTTTGGAAAAGTACAAAAATCATTGGAACTTAGGTGGGGACCATGCAGAGGGTGGTCTAACAATTTGACGTTTTGCTGCGTTAAAAATTCATTGCTTTGCGAGCTGTGTGCGAAATCGCATTGTCTTGGTGGAGGATGATTCATCGTTTGGGGTCGGTTTTTAGACCCTCCGAGATGACTTGCGGCAAACAAATGGTTATATACGAATCAGCAGTAACTGTTCTTTGATCTTGTGGAGGAATTGTGATTACATGGTCTACTTTCGAGACATGTGTTGCGACAATCTTTTTGAAGACACTTGGAGAATGGATGACTTTTGTCGGCTTTTTTAAGATTCAGCACCACTCATGATGTTGTACACGTTTCTAGAGGTTCCTACATTGAAGCGGTCTAGACTTTTTTGATACCAATTCACCCTAACTGTTTTCTATTCTTCGGTCAACTGATGCAGTATCCAACGGAAAACCAATTTTTTACACGCAATTATTCATGCAAAATTTTTTTAATTGAAGTCTTTGAAATCTTCAATAATGCGTCAATTGCGCGATATGTTACATGTCGGTCTTCGTTGATCAGCTTGCGCATAGAATCGACGTTTTCCTGATTACTGCAGTCTTTTGTGCATCTGCTAAGACTAGTGCGTCCACGTTTGAATTCTTCATTTCAACGAAAAATTGATGACTAATGTGGTACTTCATTGCCGAAAACAGAAACCAATTGGATGAGACATTCTTTTTGAGATAATTCTTTTCGAAAATTATAAGATGTTAACGGTTTAATTCCATAATTCGATCAACTTGTTCGTTGTTGCTACACACTACACGTATCGCACTGGACGTATGGATTTAGGTTAGCTAAAGATGGAGGTTCATTTTTGGTACTAAAATTTGAGTAGTGTCGCCCTCTATGTCCCAGTATCCCTCGTATGAAGAACTTTGTGCTATGTGGTTTCTGCACTTGCTTACAAAACGACAATCTCCAGACAATGCTTAAAGCATTTTAAAGAGGATAAAACCGATTGAACTGAAATAGGTTTTTCAGTTATAAAATACGTCACATTTGAGCCACCCGCAACAGATGTCAAAGGCACTTTATTAGTTGATTATTTGGAATATGGTACAGGAATAACGAGAAAACACTTTTACGACGCTCGGTAGAAGAATTTTTGAGAAAATATCTTATTCACGGAAAAAACTACTTTTTCAAGACACTGATATTACCCAAAAGTGCTTTACAAATGGAAGAGTTTAGAGGTCTACAATACGAATTACTAGTACACCGTCCTTGTTCTCCAAATTTAACTGTTGACAACTGTCAAATTTAAAACTCTTCATGGTCGTTTAAGATTTTTTTTGTTAGCAAAAAGCTATTGCAATATAATCAGGTATTTTGCAACTTTTGAGACAGAATATTACTGAAGTGGAAAAATATTTCTATAACATATATATATATATATATATATATATATATATATATATATATATATATATATATATAGTTCCAAACGATTTTGTTGCCGTGGGAAAGATTTTCGTATGACCTTCGAATTGCTAAAGATTCTTTATTAGACGATGATTATGTTGAATTTGATAAAACAAAATTGTAACATATTATACAATGCTTTTAACAACACATGGTAAATAGATTGGTGAAGATTACCGAAAAAAAGTATCTTCCAACAAGACTACGTCTTTGCACAAAAATGCCTTAGCAATGTAAAAGTTGAGAAATCTACACCACGAACCGTTACAGAAGAACCGTCTCCTTTATTTACAGATTGGACTCAGTAGAAACTAAAACTGTTCTATGCCAATGATGCACGTTATTGAGCTCGAGATTTTGTATGATGTGAGTTTATGTGAGTGCGGGAGAGAATTGGGTGGGGGTATTTGAGGTGGTGTGAGTTCTTGCAAATCAAAGAGGAGGTTTAGTGTGGAGGATTTTAGTTATAAATTGGTTAAGTTGTTGAGGATAGTGTGTAACTATTTTCCTTCCAATAAAAAAACTATTGTAATCGTAGTTATGTATTTTCCAATCCATGAAAATACCATTACTGAAGTTGTGTTTCTGAAATACCGCTGGGAATAATCCATTTCGCTTTAAAAGGGATATGTTAGCAAGTGAAGTAATAATACAAATTTGTTTTAATTATTGGGTCGAAAATTTTCTAATCGTCTTCGTATTGTTCGCCACCTTATCATCGCAACCTTATAACATGGTCTTTTATAACACATTGATTTTTTTACAGAGTCGTGTTTTTGTAACTTCCCATATAGTGATTACACCAAATACATTATCTTTCATGTTATCGTAGAGTTAAATATAAAAGATCTTGATATGAACTGGATTTTTTCGAGTATGTATACGATAAATAATTTGCCGCGCTTTTCATTTTCATGGCATCCTAAACGTTAAATTGGACACGCGATCTTGGCAAATGGCCTTGTGGTGGTGACGTCAAATAAAAATAGATATTCTATTAAGTAGTTTTATTTGAAAAACGTGTGTTTTTTGCTACTATAATAATTGGTTATTTGCCTTACAATAAAATAGAATTTTGGCTGACCCACATAAACCCACTTTTAATCTAAAATAGATAAGAAGTCAGGAAATTAAAGTTAGATTGTAAATTTAATAATAGTTGTATATAACACTCACGGTAAAAATCTCCACGTGTGTAAATATTTGGATGTCATCCAATAAACACATACACCGTTTATAGATAACACCATTGGTGCAAGGATCATTTCGTATGTTGCTAAATACTTAATCACTTAAGTTAATATTTACCGAAGATAAGGCAATTTTTCCAAGAATTATCATTGGAGCAGACATATTGGAGCCGTTTTTTTTTCGGAAAGGAGAGCATTTTAGCAGCTTACATATATTTATTTATACATAGATGGATGAATACTAATCTATTTTTGTATAAATTTTCGTTCTTATTGACTACCTATTTTAAACACAAAGCTTTCTATATTTAAATGATGTTTAGAATTATGTTTATTTACTAAACCTCTTAAAACGACTTCTTTGTTTTACACCTTGATTTTTAATCCATAAATGCCTATGTGGAGTTAGCTCCCCCACAAGTAAACATTTACTTCTAAAACCATTTTACGGGGCCATAGTCAGCACTGCTTTTAGTTGTATACCCACTGAGCGTTATGTTACACTGAAATTGAATAGCAGATTCAAGAATTTTAATTTTAAAATCCCACTTCGGTATTTTTTACCTGATTTTACAAATTAGCAGATTTTTTTAGAAATACATCATAATAAACACAGACCTGTAACAATGTAACACGATCCCGTTGGGTTGAATAAAAAAGACGAAAAATCACCGGTTGAAATGTTACTTTAAGATAACAAGGTTTTCGCAAATTGTCGTGTCGGGAAGGAACAATCCTAAATAATAAGAAGAACACGATAATAAAAGAATTTACTATTGCACAATTCCCAGGTCAAAAGTCTCATACTCGGATGCACAATCAGGGTGAATTTTTATTTCATGAGCAATTGTTGTTAGATAGTGCGCCTATGTGTGTGCATGTGTGACGGTGCCCTAGTTAACCTAGCTAATTTTATTTACGTTAAGGAAGACTAACAAAAGCAGAAATAAACTTAGCTGACAAGACAACATAGATAGGTCAAGTAGTACTTAGAAGCACACAGTAAGATTTATCCTAACTCTTATGTCAAACTACATCCTACATCGTTTTATCTAAATAGTTCTAAAAATGTTGTGCAGTTCCCGACCATCGACAGTCGAATATCGGGACCCGCTGTAACATCATCCTTATTGCGCATGTTCCCCGATTTTGGTCAGTCGAACATACAACAAAACATGCGCAGGTCCTAACCAAACTCTAACTCTAACTTATCTGTTATTGGAACTACAAACTATGGCAAGCATTGCAACCGGCACCGAACACAACACCACAGAATTAAACGCCACCTAGCAAAGTGCGGTTATGTAGCGTGGATCTTTATCTAAGCATCAGTTTACATGTGGAATCGAATATATAGGGGATATAGTGTAATTTAGTATTTGAAAAAGTGAGGGAAGTGCATGACTTTAGGTTGACAGATACCTTAAAGTTTTGTGTAATGACTGATATGTGGCCAAGTGTGAGTGAGACGATATGAGCGACGGCAAATACATACGAGCTATTGATATATTCTTCGCCTATTATTGAAACAATTTAAAGTTGGAACTTAGAATATTTTATTATTCAACATAGTCTCCTCTTAATTTTAGTACACAAGCCGCGATCTTGCCGTCTCAACCCTTAAAGAAAAGATTTTCTTGCGCGACTAAACTACCACTTGGTTCAATTCCTTATTTTACCACAAATTTAGTCTTTTATTTTTTAAAATCATAACAAAGGAACCCGATTTAATTCAAGCCGATAGACCGTTCATAAATTTTTGCACGTACATCAATTGTAAACTAGATTTGTATTTCCATTGAAACAGATTTTGGAACGCATTGCATTATACATTTGCAGAAAACAACCAATTTTAAACCGACGATATCCATTTCCTTGTAAGGGTAAATTCAATACTTTTGTTTTTTGCTCCCAAACATTTCCCACACATTTTCATTTTGATAAATCCAAAGGAGCACAATTTGTTTTTATTTCCAGGATTCTTTTTTTTTCATAGCACATCTTTAGTAAATTTTTGCTTCCGACTTAAACAGATTTTAAAAATCCTTTACATTTTGCAACCAAATATTTTCCGTACTACCAAATGATCTTTCATAAACACTTACCTGAAATTTGAGTAATCAATTAAAATTTAACATTTTCCTTCCATTAACCCGAACTTTTAAGAATTTTTATTGCGATGCAACCCCAGTTTCGCGCACCCATTTCTACATCGTTCTTACGTACGATCTTTTATGCGTTGCCCTTATTCCCATACATTTTTTTCAGATACCCATAATTCTAAGTTTTTTACAAGGTCCAACAGCTCGGATAACTTTAAGAATCAACCGTTGTTCTTTGGCGTTTAAAATTTTTCCAGAACGCCGAATCCATAGAATTTTTCCCGGGTTCAACCTGGGAGTTACCCCAATTTGTTTTGTGGTTTAAGACAATTTTTTAAAACACCCTTTTTAAATTTCAACCTTTTAACAAAAAACCGAAAGATATTTAACATAAATTAAGCTGCGAAAATTTATTGGTTTGTAAACAAATTTGTAATCCACGAATTATTCAAATCATTTGTACCAGGTCATTTTTGAAACAACACATTTTACTACCACTGTATATAATTAGCAATCCCTTTGCCCAAAACCTATTTGCTCACAATTAATGTAAACCAAGAGCAAAGAGCACCCCTTTCCCAATCTAACAAAATTTTCATTCGACAATTGCATTTCTGCCAATTCGTCAAATTTGCCTGCAATTTAACTTTTTGGATCATTAACAAATTTCTCACTCCCGAATTTAATTTAAGAATCACCCAAGGCACCTGATTTTAAATTTCACCTAGCTTTGGTTCTTAAATTTTCTACTCACAAATTTTTAATAACACGCCAGAGCATTTTTAGATCTTCCAGTGATTTACGCTTAAATTTATCCCAACTTAATTCGATTGACATCCAGACTACCCTTTTAAATTGCATGTTATTTTAACACCCCCCCCCCCCCCCCCCCCCCCCCCCCCCCCCCCCCCCCCCCCCCCCCCCCCCCCCCCCCCCCCCCCCCCCCCCCCCCCCCCCCCCCCCCGAACATTATTATTATCAACAATCTCTTATTAACACAAACACGATCAGCGTCATCTAACCATTAAATAAGCATCAGAAACAGTCCTTTCAGTGATGTGGTATCTAATTTATAGCAGCTTTCAGCATAAACTTTCAATTTTACAGATTTCACCCAAAGTGATCACAATTATTTACCGGTGTCGCGACATCCAACTAGTCTTAGACTCTGTATTACAATGTTGAGATACATGTGTCTGTTTAGATATCACACTTTAACATGAACACCAATTGAAAGGACCAGACTTACATGTAACAATTTGCGAGATAACGTCCGTTTCAGGATTTACAACACGTTTTGAAATAAGATCATATTACTCGTTTAGAACCTAACAATATAGTTTTCTACCCAATCCTAAACCAGAAGCATCCATCGGAGTACAACATCATTCTCATACATGCTCACATTGAGGTCTTTAACATTCACAGCAACATACATGTCTAATTAGCTAGTCCAATTAACAGCATTAAAAGCCTTACTTTCACTTAATAGTTTACTATTGGAATAGAAGATCTAATTTTCCGGAAAATTTTATTCTTTTTATTAAGTAATCGAATAAATCGTTCTTTCTGCTTCCAAAGAAACTCGGCACTCCATCGTCGAGACTGGCGTTCTTTATGCGATAGCTAGCCATACGTTGTTAAACGCTGTCTAACCATTTCTACACCATCGTCGCTAGTAGCGGTAACTGTGCATTTTGTCTGTTGCTTCTAAGTGTGCGGCATATGTATCTTTTCCATTTCGAAATCGCATACTTAACATAATTCGTGGTTGTTTCGTACAAGGTCCTTTAACAGCTGGCGGAGCTGAACGTTTAAGGCTTAATGACATACCGTGCTGTTTTTCCTTGTGTCGCATAAGTTGTCCATTCTCGTAAACAACCGAAGTCCCACAGTTTAAGTACTTTGCTGCGGACGGCTTAACCGTGGACGATGTTAACCACGACATTTGTTCTGGTCCGTTTGAGAGCATTTTCCAGGTATTTTAGGCCCCGTCGCACTTAAAACGTTTGCAGATACCATTTTAGTACAAAACAAAATCCGCACTATAAAACTTGACTTGTAAGCGAACTAACATAACTAAAAAGTTTACTCCAGCGTACCTGCTTATGTTCCTTATAGAATGCAAACCGAAGGTTTCCGAAGACGACCGAACGAAGTTGAGGATTCACCGGGAACTAAATGACGTCATATCCTCGCGCTCGTCCAATACATTTAGCCCAATGTATGCGCCCGGTTCGCTTTGTCCATGCTGCGAATGCGTTATGAAACACCAAAAACCTTCCATGTTAAAATCCTTATTCCAAAATTTCCCTTTAAACACTTTTTAGAACCCTTCAACCAGTTGCTTTTAAACTTATGGTCAAACCGTTTAAAACTTTTCTCCTTTAATGCCTTCCAACTTTAATGTAACCCACCGAGAACCTTTTAAAGCTTAATTTGTTCCTTTCCAAAAAATTGGACCCAAGAATTTTTTAGGATTCCATCTTTTAACATTACTAACTATTTCACTGAAGAATGTCACTTTTAAAACTTTCCAAATTCCAAGTTTAATTTAAACAATAACCTATTCCCCTTTTCACAACGCCTATGACGTTATTTCCCCTAACAACCAGGCCCCGGTTTCCAAAAAACCTTAACGAAACTTAACACATTGTACTTCCTGTCGCAAGCCCAACCTGACATGTTCCCGCTTTGTTCTGGTCCTTTATTAATTATTAGAAATTTTATTCAAACCAAACCTTATCAAAAAAACCAACATACCAGACAATTGCCGTAAGCGACTAATACAAATTTATCACGTCCTCTATTCCAACATGCAAACCGAAGGTTTCGAGACGACCGAAAATTGGATTCCCGGGACCAAAGACTCCCAATCTTTCCAACTTTAGCCAATTATCGCAGGTTGCTTTTCCACTGTACCATGCATTAGAACACCAGAACCCTACATGTTATACTGATCACGCATATATCAAAGGGTACCAGACACATTGTCCAGCGTGCTGTGAAGATACAACTCTGAACCAAACAGTTTAACCATTATAAGAATCCACCTGTGTTACAGATACTACACAATTTACTTTAAACATCTAGTCATATTTTGGTCTGAAATTTTCCATATCACAGCGAAATATTTAAGCAGTTTAAATAACTTAATTCCATTTCGAAGGTTTATAGATTAATTTAATTGTCACTTCAGCTTCTCGTAAACTAACATATTTATAAATTTGTATAATACATGCATCCCTTTCTGCGCACTATTTTATTGCTGAAAGTCATCTCCTTACTGTTGGACTGGCAAAGACATTTGATCTTTTACACCATGGCACGTTTTACCACATTGCCGAGCTTTTACTGTCCGCTTCGCGCTGTAAATTTGCCAGTATATCACGTCCAAATAGAATTTGATCGTGCGTCAACCAATTCCCCGTGGTAAAACTCACTATCCATAAACTTACCGCCATCTAAATTTCAAACTTTCACGACATGGCCAAGAATTCAACCTAGGTCTAAGTTGATCAATTTTCTCCACAGGAAACTAATATTTAGCCAACGTATAACACACGATACCTTCTCTCGCACTGTATTCTTAGTTTGAAAGCAGTTGCCCCACTAACCTTGAAACCCCCATATTTCGTTAAGTTAGCACATCAACCTTTTGTCGGAAAATTTATTAGCTTACTTTCCAAATAAACACTAACGACCAAACGACGATTCAAGAACTCCCATCTTTTTCACGGGAAAAACAACGCGAAAATTTTTAATTTAGGAAAAACCCGGTTAATGAACAAACCCTTTTCCTTGGACAATGAAACCAATTCCCAACCAGCCAAGGCATAACCAAACCACAAACCTTTAACCAAACAATTAATTTTTCCCTTCACCAAAATTTTAAAATTTTTAAAAGGGGGCTTAACCCTAAAAACCCCAATTTGTTTCCCAATTATTACCCCAATTTCCCCAAAATTTTTAAATTTTTAAAATTTTTTGGGCCCATTTCCCAACAAAAAAATTTCCTTTTAAAACTTTTCCCTTTTTTTAAAGATTTTCAGAAAAATTTTTTCTTTTCCCCCAAAGGAACTTTTTAAAATTTCTTTTCCCCCCTTTTCCGTAATTTCCAAACACCCAAACCCGCATATTTTAAACCAAATTAATAAAAGGGGAGATTCCCCGCAAACCAATTTTTTAAACCCAAAACCGCCACAAATCCCCTTTGGTCAACCAAACCCCAAAGATCCCAAAAATTTTTCCCCCAAACAACCCTTCAAACACACCCACAAACCCCCAAAACCCAAATTTTTTTCCCAAAAAATTTAATTAAATTCTCCCCGCTTTTTTGGAAAATGTCTTTTGCAAGGCCGCTAACACCACCAAACTTTAAAAGCAATTTTTTGTCTTAAAAATTTTGATGGAGCCCCTTTCTATTAAACCACAATTAACCAATTTCACAACAAACCACCCATTTTTGACGTCCACAACTTCCCCCAAAACACACCTATTTTAAACAAAAAGGACGCCATTGGCAAAATTTGGGACGGAAAAACCCACTTACCAGTCAAGCATTTAAGCCAGAAACCTTTTCAACCACATAAATGCAAGGACATTACATCCACACACAGGCACCGTACAGAACAACATAATGATCATCCCGCCATGACCGAGATGCATGACCATGACCATTCAGGACTCTTATTTAACACACTCGGTTTTACTTAACTACAGTCGGACCCAGTTAACTTTAAGTATGCCGCCGCGGCGCCGGCCCAACCTATTAACCTTTATCTAACCTAGGTCCACACTTGTTTTTAATGGAAAACTCATTAAAAGCAATTAGTATGGGTTTTAATGAGAAAACTCATTAAAAGCAATTAGGTCATATGGTCATGGGTCATATGGTCAGTGGTCTAGGTCATCATTCAATTATGGTCATAGGTCATGGCGTCTTTAATATGGTCATGGTCCATGTGGTCATTGGTCATTGGTCATGTGGTCATGTGGTCATATGGTCATATGGTCATTGTATGTGAACAGGTTCGTACCGGAACAGTATTGTCAGGTAGAGCCGGGATTTAGGTCGGATAAGAACATTAAACCAGAGAATGTAAGCGATATGGCGGTGATACAAATATTCGACTATTTTCGGTAATATACGCCCCACTCTGTAGATACATAAGAGAACAATTTTCGTATTCAATTTAGTATTTGACGTAGCTAGAACGGTAAACATGAGCGTCTCCAAGGTGATTAACGTTTTCAACTTCCGGGATAAATAAAAATAAGCTGGTATGAATGGTTTTCCCGGAAATAGGCAACAATAATCGGTAACCAAATATTGGATTTTGGTTATGTTAACACCGTTCCTGTGACCAGACACACCACCATAGAACCTTTGTGACAATATGGGAAATTTGGCGACCCTGCCCACGCCTGCCACAAACCCTTTTCCAATTTTGGTAATTTACAGCCTTTTTAAAAAAGCAATGTTTTCTATTTAAAAGTTAACTTCCTTTTCTAAAAATTTAAAAATTTAACCAAGAGATTTAAAAAAATTTTAAAAAAGTTTAACAAAAAAATCCTTCTTATTTTGTTTAAGTGGCTTAATTTACTAATTTTATTGGAACTTTAAATTTAAAGGATACCCAATTTACCTTTTCAACAATAGTTTTACTTTGACCTAGGTTTCCCAATTTTAAAATTTACCAAGTTTGGGAATTTAAATTTTTAATCCCATAACTTTGCTATAAGGGCGAATACGAAGAAAAGTGTAATATTATAGTTGACAACGATAAAACTGTGGATTGATTGTTTAACATGGCTAACAACCAATGCAAGAATTAAGATTACAACAAATTTGTGTGTCAGATAACAAGTCCTGGTGTTAATAAACAACTTGGCAATCATATACTAGATTTTTACGTTGTCCAGATGTACGTTTAAGGGAAACATTTGCGTCTACTTTGGCCAAAGAACATGGTATTACGCGATTGAAGCGACAATATACAACTGTGCAATTGGAAGTATGTCAGTGCGAACGGGTGTTAACCTTAAAAGACTGTTTAACCTTATTGGAAGATAGTGTTATACTTCCTAAAGGCGCCAATGTACTCGGTACCACTTCCAAAATGTGGAGTAAGCTATCGGACAAGCTACAAAATAGCTGCTGTTTAGTGTATAATAACCTGCTACAGTACGTGTATTGGGGAATGGAATACAAAGAAATTGACGGGCTTGCAAATTGTTGTCCAAAAACCAGAGGAAAGGAAAATTGGAATAAAATTCTTTTAATTTTTCCCATTTTCCTTAAATTTTTTGTTAAAAGATGATCCGGTAAATTTATTTTTCCAAGTGTAATTTTGCCTTTGACCATTTCTCAATTCCAAACCCTTTTCCTTCCAATTCCAAAAGGAAATAATAATTTGGAATTTTTTAGGAAACGGTAATTTCTCCAATTTTACGCGGCGTAAAATTTGGAAAATTACGTTTACAAAATTCCATTACTATTTCCTTTGGAATGAGAAATGGCAATTTGAAAAATGGATTGCAAGGGATTGGTTAAATTTTAAAACTTGGACAATTTCCATAATTCAAAAATTTACAAGGAAATTTAAAAATAAAAGAAAAATATTTTCATTCCATCTCTGGTTCGTTCAAGTTGTATGCATTTGCGGTTAGTAAGAAAGACTCTTTAGTTATGTAGGCGTTCTTGCAGAAAAGGATGGTACTAAATCCGTATACTTTTTAAAAGGTTATTCTAAAAACGTATTTATCAAATGGCAGATAACAAAGACGAACTAAGGAATGGGTTTCGTAATCCTTTGCGTAACCACACGCAAAGGGGTTCCTTAAACATTGTATATTTGCCTAGTAAAGAACCTTCGGATCATTTAAAACCGAGGGTCTTACAACCTATAACAACCATATATTCCCAAAAGTGGTGGACATGCAACTACGCAACAGTTGTGGAGAATAAGGATTTCCAATACCGACAAGAAGAAGTCGATCAAGCTAACAAGATACGTATGCAGGATATAGTGGAAAGCTGCGATTAAAAGATTGTCGCAAGCTGCAAGAATTACACGAAGGAATGGATCTGGTTGTCGGCGGAATCAAAGACTTTAAATATAGAGGCAAACTTCGGTACATTTTACAATTCGAAAACCTAGACGGTCTTATGTATCAAACTATTGGTTAGAAAAGGAGATAGAAGACTTGGGTATCGATTTAAATTTTAAGCTGCGAATAAAATTAGATAAAATTAAAGCCACCCAAACAAACATAAAGAAAGGACTGTCTTCTGTGTATAACTTTGTATTAAAATTAAGGTTTTAAATTTTATTTGCATTAAATTTTTTTTTTGATAATTTCTTTAAACTTTTAAATTTATTATGCTTTAAAAAAGGACTTACTTAACACCATGCCAGCGAACAATCAGGGACCTTGGGAGGCGTTAATGCACCCAAATTTCCTTTTGGAAATCATCCGGTGTTTGGCGGGTTGTTCGGGTAAAAGGAGGAAATTTTAACCAACATAAGCACCAAAATTTCTTTAATTGGTGTGTGTAGTCGCCTGCATTTTCCCCGGAATAAAAAATTTACCAATTTCGTACCAGCTTATTAATAAAATTAGTTTATCGAGGAAGATGACAAAGGTACATCATTCCTATTGTACAACAATCTACGCATGGGGGCGTAAAGATATAAGATAGTTGTTTATGTTTACTATATTAGTTTTAAGATTCCATATTTTAAGTTCTTGTCCCACCTTCCAAATCCTTCCGGCTTCTATCCTGGTTGACAGAGTATACGTGTTATCTCCACGGTATCGCGGGACACGGCGGTTTTAGATTTCGGGGATGGTTGGTAAAGCATGTCTTGGTAGCGAAAAAGGTTTTAAAGATGGAGTTAAATAAAGATGGGCAAAATTAGTCTTTAAAACGCATAACTTTGTATGGGTGGTCTATTTAAAATCTGTTTACAGATTTGGGGTCCCTAGAAAATTTAATATTAGTTGATACCTAGCAAAATATATTTATCTTAAAAGAGTGACTACCCGCGTATAATAAATACAATATAACACTTGTCAACAAAAAGTTGTAGGAAAATTAAAGACGTATTTAATGGGGTCCAGTATTAGAATTTGTTGGTAGTAATGTTAAGTCCTACTGTATTGTAGGCGAGAAAGATACGATTAAAAAGATTAAAGGGTCTCACGAATTGTAGTTAAGTAAAACCGAGGGTCTTACAACCTATAACGAGCATATACCTCAAAAGGAATGGACATGCAACTACGCAGCAGTGCGTGGGAAAATTTGTCTTTTCCCGTTAGAATAATCGAAAGTGGTTAATCTCGTATTAGATGTTTAAATAAGCGAAAGTGTAAACCAATAAACAAAAATTTAATTACCGACAAAAAGTGCGATGTGCTACACTTATAAAAAAGTATGGAATGGTGCTTTTAGCGACCCTAGCAGTAAAAGGGCGACTGACTTTTCCAAGCAACTACAAGAATAGCAGTAGCGCAGAGAAGGGGTATGCATGTATTATACAGTTGCTCAAAATATGTTAGTTTACGCGTAGCTGGATGTGTAATTGATCACGACTTAAAGATCCTCGGAGGTTTAAAATTCTCGGCCCATTGTCGTTTGAAAATGTTTGTAAATTATCAGAACAGGAGCGGGTCGAAGTTTAATGGATGATTGACTGAGTTTTTCTACCTTTACGAGGGAATTGGAAGTTGACAGACATCGAGCATCTAATTTCTATTTGGACGATATCGAGTACTTACCGGTTCTAGAAATCATTACATGCGGCCGACCGCTATGCGAAAGTGTAAAAGCCACAAAGAAAATTTAATTATCAGACGAAAAGTGCGCGATTGCTATAGAAAGTATAAAAAATGGTGCTTTGCCCAGTCCTAACAGTAAAAAGGAGAGTGACTTTTTCTAGCAATTACAAGAATAGCAGTAGCGCGGAAGGGTATGCATGTATTATACACGCATTGTTGCTATAAAATATGTTAGTTTACGAGAAGCTCGAACGTGCACAAATTAAATTTTAATCTATAATTAACCATGGTCGTAAAATGGGAAATTAATGGTTAATTTAATACTGCTACATATACTTTCGCTTGGTGATTCATTTGGAAAATATTCAAGCCCACCTAAAATATGACGTAGAAGTTATTTAAAATTAAATTGTTGTAAGTATCCTGTAGACAACAAGTTGGTATTTTCTTAGTAATGGTTTAAAGTGTTTTTGGTTATAGTAGCACTGCATCTTCTACAGCACGACTTGCACACAATTTGTGTGCGTGTGCTACCACCCTTTTGGATTTTTAATATGCAGCGATCCGTATAACATGGAAGACGTTTTGGTGTTTCTACTAACGGCATTCGCACCATGGACAAAGCGAACCAGGGCATCATTGGGCTAAATGTATTGGACGAGCAGCAAGGATTATACGTCATTTAGTTCCCCGGTGAATCCTCAACTTCGTTCGGTGTCTTCGAAACCTTCGGTTTGCATTCTATAAGGAACATAAGCAGGTACGCTGGAGTAAACTTTTAGTTTAAGTTAGTTCGTTACAAGTCAAGTTTATAGTGCGGATTTTGTTTTGTACTAAAATGGTATCTGCAACGTTTTATGAAGGGTTCTCAAAATCCGGAAAAGTCTCAACGGCCCGAACAATGGTGGGACTGCCAGGGTTGCCGTCACAAGGAATGATCTGTTGTGCTTCCTTTGAGAATGGACAACTTACCGACCGGATATCAGCGTGATTTAAGAAAGTTCAGTGCCAGCTGTTAAAGGACCTTGTACGAAACAACCACGAATTATGTGTAAAGTATGCGATTTCGAAATGGAAAAGAATACATATGCCGCACACTTAGGACAGACATAAAAGCATCAGTTACCGCTACTAGCGACGATGGTGTAGAAATGGTTAGTACAGCGTTTAACAACCGTATGGCTAGCTATCGCATAAAGAACGCCAGTCTCGACGATTGGGTGCCCGAGTTTCTTTGGAAGCAGAAAGAACGATTTATTCGATTACTTAATAAAAAGAATACAACATATAATCCGGAAAATACGTACGAGGTCTTAAACATCATTCCTAATAGTACAGCAACCTAATTAAGGTAGGTCAGTAAGCAATATTTAATTGCTGTTAATTGACTAGCATTTAGCGTACTTTCCTATTTAAAACCATTACATTGAATGTGTTTATCCACGTGGTGTCGTGGACGGTAAAACATATTGTTAGGTTAACGATAATATGTTTAAAACGTTTCCTTTTTACATTAATCTCTTTTAAGCTCTATTTAAACAACACATTAATCTTTTTGTTACAGGTTAACATGGTTGGCCTGAAAATAATGTTATACTTTGTAAAAATTGTAATTAGTTTATTAAACTGTAATTGGATAAAATAAATTTTCGCATGCTTAATTTATGTTAATACTGCTACGTGTTTGGTTAAAGGATTGTAGATATTAAAAGGAGAGGTGATTAGAAATTGATCTTAGCACAAAATCTTAAAATTGGGGTAGCTCCTTAGGGATGATGCAATCTGAAAAATTCCTAGAGATTCGGGTAGCTGAGAAAATTTATAAGAACGCTCAAAAGTCACTACAGGTAAGAAATCTTAAAATCAGGGTAGCTGCTTGGCGGTGATGATATCTTAAAAAATCTTAGAAATTGGGTAGCTGAGAAAAATTT
>JARFIW010000699.1:0-195000 GCA_036346225.1 Platerodrilus igneus
ATTGTTTTTATTATCAAGCCATTCCTTTAATAAAAAGGTATTTTGTTTTGCACATTGCAGATTATTGTTGCTGTGTCTATAACAATGGATGTTATATTTTAAAGATTGTTGATTTTAACTCCGATAGCTTAGGACAACCTAGTGCAAGCATATCAGTTACAATGTTTTGCATTAGATAGGTTTCAATCAATTTCTTTTTCTAAACCCTTCACAAATACTTCTTCATAAAGATTTGGGTTTCCCAGAAAAATCTGAATCAAACTCATGCGTTTTGTTTGTTTAACTAAAATTTAGGAAAAATAACTTTAATTTATACAAAAATAACAATATGAAATATTTCCTTTTCAGTAAAACTGAATTGATTTTGTATTAAGGTTAGCTAAATTACTTTATATATAAATATGTTCTGATGTAAGCAAAATAGCTATGAAATTAAACATTTGCAATTTTCCAGAAAAAAAGCAAATTCGAAATCTTGCATTAACAAAGCACGTTCATCAGCAGAAAAATTAATACTGAATTTTAATTTCCAAAAACAACAATCTCACATCATTTTTTTCATTCAGCTGCGTTAAGGAAAAATTTGCTTTGATCGCTTCAATTAAAAATTCCTAAAGATTTGAGTATCCCAGAAAAAATCTGCATCAAACTCATGCGTTATGTTTGTTTAACTAAAAATTTAGGAAAAATAACTTTAATTTATACAAAATTAACAATGTGAAATATTTCCTTTTCAGTAAAACTGATTGTGATTTTGTATTAAGGTTTATTTTATTATATAAAATATTACTAAGCGTTTTTTCTTGTTTCATATCGTCCTGCAAATAGAATATGCAATGTGCAACGCATGACATTTTTCAATAAAACTGTTAAAGCAATTCATTTTTCTTCATTATTTAGCATAATTATAGCACGTAGTAAAACTAACTCATGATGGAGGTATAAAAATAATTTTTTAAAATTCAACGAAAATCTTTAGGAATTTTTTAATTGAAGCGAGCAAAGCAAATTTTTTCCTTAACGCAGCTGAATGAAAAAATGATGTGAGATTGTTGTTTTTGGAAATTAAAATTCAGTATTAATTTTCTCTGTTGATGAACGTGCTTTGTTAATGCAAGATTTCGAATTTGCTTTTTTTCTGTAAAATTGCAAATGTTTAATTTCATAGCTATTTTGCTTACATCAGAACATATTTATATATATAAAGTAATTTAGCTAACCTTAATACAAAATCACATTCACATTGTCCTAAGCGAATAAAAAGAAACGTAGTAAAAAATTAACTCATGCCTTAATCGACTAATACAGTAATATTGACGGGTATTGATGTTATTTTCTGCAACGAAAAACAATTTTTAACACAGTACTCGTTGTAGTATGTATTTGTTGTAATCAATACTACAAAATATGCAATAGATAGTATCAGTGGTTGAGGTACTAAGAATTCTTTTATCATCACTTGGATTAAGAACAATTTTGTTTTGTTTAACCGATTAAAAAATGTATAAAAGTCAAGTTCTTTCAGTTGTACTGAAAAAGTATGCAATTTTTCAGAAAACGATGCAAATTTTTAATTTTTTCTAACAGGTCAGTTTATTTGCCCTAAGCGAATAAAAAGAAACGTAGTAAAAAATTAACTCATGCCTTAATCGACTAATACAGTAATATTGACGATTTTTCCCTAAATTTTTAGTTAAACAAACAAAAACGCATGAGTTTGATGAGCAAATTGCTTTGGTTGCAAATTGTTTTAAAAAAATCTCCTATATTTACGTTTTTATTCAAGACGATTTTCAAGCTTGAATCGTGCTTGCTATCTAAAATTGCCGAGTTGCTTTCGGTACATATCTATGACAAACAATTCGCTATGCAGCATTTCCAGTATTTACATACAAAACCACTACAAAGGAATTTAGCATACAACAGCATTTTTCTTTCATTCAGTTGCGTTTTATACGACCTTTGATATATGATGTGTACAGAATATACATTATAATTACAGCGCTATTTTTTATTATGATTACATATGAAATATTTTAAATAAAAACAAAGCAAATTTTGAAAAAATGTCTCAGATTAAACCGTCTTTGTTTAATAATTTTATACACTCATGGTTTTAAAGAATTTCACACAAATTACCTATATATGCATGTAAATTGTAACTTTTCAAACAATTTTTAACACAGTACTCGCTGGTCGTATGTATCAGTGGTTGAGGTACTAAGAATTCTTTTATCATCACTTGTATTAAGAACAATTTTGTTTTGTTTAATAGTAAACACATCATGTTTTGACTGATATAATTAAACATTACTGTTTCTGTACAGTCTGATATCGATTAAAAATGTATAAACTCAATTTCTTTCAGTTGTACTGAAAAAGTACGCAATTTTTTCAGAAAACGATGCAAATTTTAATTTTTCTAACAGATCAGTTTATTATTTAATATAAATACTTCACGTAGATTTTTTACCAACAGTATAGAAAAAAGTCTATGATATCGATTAAAAAAATGTACAAAAGTCAAGTTCTTTCAGTTGTACTGAAAAAAAGTAAATATTTTAAAATGATTTCTAGATAAAATTTAATTTTTTGTTTTGCAATTGACAACTTTGATTTTAAAATATGGTATATACGCGTGCACAGTTTCGAAGCCAGGCCGGTCTTCCATTAATGCTGACTAATTTATTTATTATTCTGTTGATGTTAGCATTAAAAAAATTTATACATGACTGGCTTTATTAAATTTTCTATAGATTTCATTTTTTCTATAATTGCTATCTAGACAATACCTTAGCATTAAATTCTTGCTTACATGAGTTGAATTTTCTGCTGTTCTTGTTGTTTAATATCCTTATATACTCAAGATATGTGTGTGTGATAATCGTTCAATCTTTATTGTCAAGTTGTAGTTGTGTGTTCTATAAAACAAATCAAAAATGAAAACCTTTTTTAAAAATTGTCCTTGTCAGGAAAGAATAATGATAGTGATTGGGTTAAAATTATTGAGTAGTTTATAGTCAATCCAAATTAAGTACTGGTGAAAAATCGTTGACGCCGTGAGCAGATCCACCAATTGCAACGTACGACCTAATGACACCAATACAGTGTATGTATTTCGTTAGCTTAATATATAGATTTAATTTTCTTAATGCATTTACTTGATATATAATATTCATTTGAATCTTTTTTAGTTAACACGAAGAAGAACAACCAGAAAACGACTGCGCGTCAAAGATGAAGAAGACAGCCCTCATAGAATTGATAATGCAATATTTTTTAACCGTTCAGAGTTGGAGTGAGTTAGAACTGTTCTTTTATATTTGGGAAACTTAAGTGAATTATAGTATGTTTATTCTAGAGTACATAACATTATATATATATATATATATATATATATATATGTATTTTATAGATTACAATAAAGAAACATACATTGTGTGTTTCATTTCACATTACTCCCGATTTAATAACTACGTAATCTCAGTTTACAGAACGGTGTAAAGCAATTTTGACTTTTAATCTGAGTGCATATTTCGAATAGATGCTCTCATTTTTTTGCGATTAAAGTTAGAAATGCATGTGATCTAAAATTGCAGAGTTGTCTTCAGTACGTAGATATGAAAATGCAAATGCTGAAGAAGCATTAGACTAGACTATCGTTGACAAGAAAAAGCTGACTGACATCGGTTGAATTTTCTGCTGTTCTTATTGTTTAATATCTTTATATATATATATATATATATATATATATATATATAACTCAAGATATGTGTGGATAATCGCTCAATCTTTATTGTCAAGTTGTAGTTGTGTTCTATAGAACAAATAAAAAATGAAAACTTTTGTTAAAGTTGGAGCATTTCATAAATTTCCACGTTTATATAGTTCTTGTAGATAAACTGAGTTCGCGATTTAAATAACTACGACTTGTTATTCTTTAAAAGCGAGAATGAGAAAATTGGTGCAGTCAGTCTGCCTATCTGTTTGTCTGTCTTTGGCAAATTTTTCGATATATCTGTACAATTTGTTAAATGTTGTAAAACCAGTAAAGAGCTATTGCGTTGATCAATTATAATTGCTTTCAGGGTTGAGAGTCCCATTCGTGCTGTCTGAGTTTAATTGTTTTTTCTGCATACATCAGCATTAAAGAATTTCTTACTGACTACAATAATAATACATACACAATCTTTTCTATCGTTTTTTATTATTATCAAACCATTCTTTTAATAACAAAGTATTTTTGTTTTTGCAATAGATAGGTTTCCATCCATTTCTTCTTTTCTATACCCTTCACACATACTTCTTCACCGAGTCGGATAATTTGCTTCGGCTAACATTGTAAAATTATATTAAAATAAATAATACAGACACAATCTTTCTATTGTTTTTTATTATTATCAAGCCATTCTTTTAATAACAAGGTATTTTGTTTTGCACATTGCAGATTATTATTGCTGTGTCTACAACAATGGATGTTATATTTTAAACGGTTGTTGATTTTTAACTCCGATATCTTAGGACAACCTAGTGCAAGCATATCAGTTACAAAGTTTTGCATTAGATAGGTTTCAATCAATTTCTTCTTTTCTAGACCTTTCACAAATACTTCTTCACCGGGTAGGATAATTTGCTTCAAATAAAGCGCTATATATGATAAACCCATTCCAGCCGTTGAAGATTCATCCCAAGAAAGACCATGAATATTCTTTGTCACCCAGTCGTTATGTTTTATATGATCTTGGCTCAAACAACTGGACTGCATTGGCAGTTTAAAAATTTGATGCCAGACAACACCTTTCAACAAGTCCAAAACCGCAATTTCTTTACACACAAACCCGTTTTTCTTGTATTTAAATCCCTGAATATCAATTATATACATGTTTGTATGTAAATATATGTAGTAAACTTCGACTAATTAAATTAATATCAGGAGCAATCTCCTTATATAGCAGAATACCACCATCTGCGTACTTTGCCAACCCACTTTTCAACCTATCACAAGAGTGAACACATTTTGAATTGAAACCGACCCATATGTATTTGCAGCCTCTAAACATAAATCAGAATCCACTTTAATTAAAACACAATTGACTTGAATGCGATATTTTGCATCTGTCATACTGTCTCGCTAGAAAACCAAATTCAAAACATCTACACACATTTTCTCTGCACTTACATTTTCAACATACGTGTGTTTTGAAATATGTTACAT
The DNA here is from genome assembly GCA_036346225.1 of Platerodrilus igneus. NCBI lineage: Eukaryota > Metazoa > Arthropoda > Insecta > Coleoptera > Lycidae > Platerodrilus > Platerodrilus igneus. Next base: position 5,216 of record JARFIW010000699.1, read on the forward strand.
TGAAAGTAATATAAAGCCGATCCTAATTCAAAACGTGTCCACAAGTATTCTAAACATAAATCAGAATCCACTTTAATTAAACACAATTGACTTGAATGCAATATTTTGCATCTGTCATACTTTATAACTTCTAGCTAGAAAACCAAATTCAAAACATCTACACACATTTTCTCTGCACTTACATTTTCAATATACGTGTGTGTTTTGAAGTATGTATGTTCCATTGAAAGTAATATAAAGCCGATCCTAATTCAAAACGTGCCTACAAGTATTTTACATTTGAAAAGAATTCAGGTTTTCACATTTTACATTAAAAGTATATAACGCCGATCCTAATTCAAAACGGTGCACGTGTTAAACACAATTGACTTGAATGCGATATTTTTTGCATCTGTCATACTTTATAACTTCTAACTAGAAAACCAAATTCAAAACAGCTACACACATTTTCTCTGCACTTACATTTTCAACATACGTGTGTTACATTGAAAGTAATATAAAGCCGATCCTAATTCAAAACGTGCCCACAAGTATTTTACATTTGAAAAGAATTCAGGTTTTCACATTTTACATTAAAAGTATATAACGCCGATCCTAATTCAAAACGGTGCACGTCTAACTTCTCGATAGAAAACCGAATTCAAAACAGCTACACACATTCTTCTCTGCACTTTTCAACATACGTGTGTGTTTTATTGAAAGTAATATAAAGCCGATCCTAATTCAAAACGTGCCCACAAGCATTTTTTACATTGAAAGTATAGAAGAATTCATGTTTTCACAACTATTTTACATTGAAATGTTTTCACGACTATTTTACATTGAAATCATATAGGGCCGATCCTAATTCAAAACGATTCAGCCGTATTCTACACATGGAAAATACGTCTGTCGCGTTTTGAAGTAGGACCGGCCCTACCTCACTACTCAAATCCTATCCTGCCCTTCTAGTTCTCCTCTTATTTTCTTGTTTCCGACAGACACCTTTACTCCTCTACTATTTCTATAACCTCCTTGTTATTAACTTTATCTGTCCATGCTATCATTATCATACATCTGAAACATAACATTCCAAAAAATTTCTTCTTTCGCATGTCTGCTTATCCTACTGTCTCTATTTCGTAGGTGTACAGTGCTGTGCCCCACACATGTGTTTCTAACACTTTTGTCCTTGTTTCTATGTTTGTTGTCTTCGAACATAGCAGCAGATATTTCTTGTTAAATTCAGTTCGGTCCTCCTATTGTTTTGTAAATACATAGCCTATTTCACCGATAATCAGTGGTATGTGAAGAGGAGGCGTCGCCGTGGATCAATGTAGTAAGCGTAAGACTACGGATCCCAAGGTCCTGGGTTCAAATCCCGACACGGCCAACTGCTTGAAAAATGGCAGGTGAGCATTTTTCACAAAAATTACGCCCTCGTTCGGATGAGAGGTTAAATGGAGGTCCCGTGTGTGAGTGTTGTCACGCACGTTAAAGATCTCTACCTTGCCTGGAACGGCAAGGGTTCGGCAAAATTCTAAATTTCCAGGCAACAAAAAACTCGCCTCCTGGCCAATGTAGTACCTACGGGTGGAGCATTGGAAATGTAAATGAACGGTATGTGAAGAGGATCCCGACTCGGCTGACTGCTTGAAAAATGGCAGATGAGCATTTTTCACAAAAATAACGCCCTCTTTCGGATGAGAGGTTAAATGGAGGTCCCGTGTGTGAATGTTGTCACGCACGTTAAAGATCTCTACCTTGCCTGGAACGGCAAGGATTCGGCAAAATTCTAAATTTCCAGGCAATAAAAAACTCGTCTCCTGGCCAATGTAGTACCTACGGGTGGAGCATTGGAAATGTAAATGAACGGTATGTGAAGAGGATTAAGCAGCCTGTGACCACCAAGATTCCCCCCCAATACTTGAACATTTGCCGAATTATTAATTTTTTAGTAAATTCATTCTCACAATTAACATCAGTTGAGAATATTGCAAAACCAACACCTGTAGTTGCTTATAATAATCATCAGGTTTAAAAACAATAATTTTTTTCATAAGGTTTTTCGTCTTGGAACTGGCTGGACACGTACCGCCATTGATTTCTATTCTGAGCTAGTCTACACATTTTCCTGAAATTCCCACAGCTTACATCTTTGACTATGTGTATACAATAGTCAAACCTATTTCTAGCTCTACCTCTCCTTTTTCCTATCTCAGCTTCTAGTACATTCCGCACTATTCTCTCATGCCTTAGTATGTGGCCTATTATCCTATCTGTCATATTTTTACCGTTTTACAAATATTTATTTCTTTCCTTATCATTTCTAGAACCTCCTTGTCTTTAACTGTGTCTGTCCATGATATCTTCATCATACTTCTGTAGCACCACATTTCAAAGGATTCTACTTTTTTCCTGTCCGCTTTTCCTACTGTTCAAGTTTCACAGCTGTACAGTAATGTGTTCTACACATATATTTCCAGCAATCTTTTCTTTGTATCTACGTTTGTTGTCTTTGAAAACAGTAATTGGTTTCTCTTGTTAAATGTAGCATGACCTTGTGCTAATCTTTGGTCTATATCTTTTGTGCATTTCCTGCGTTATTTAGCTGCCTATATAGCAATAATTCTTAACCTCTTGTAAGTTCTTGTTTCCTATTTGTATTCTGGTTTTTTATTTATTTTTCCCTTCGTTGCATAGTAGTACTTTAGTTTTATTTTTGTTCATTTTCGTACTGCATCACTTAGTTAGAACTGTTTCCAGTTCATTAAAAGCTGCTTCTAACTCTTGATTGCTAGATACTAATGCGGCTATATCATCTGCAAATCTAAGCATATTAATCTTTTGTCCCTGTATTAATAATTCCAAATATTTTCCAGCATTTGACAGTATTCATTACCTCTTCAATGTACAAGTTAAAAATTAACTGAAATAACGCATATCCCTGTCTTACCCTTTTTCTAATAGTCTACTTCTCTACGTTCCTGCAGTAATTCTATTACAGCTGTTTGCTCTTTGTATAAGCTAAGTAATATCCATCTATCCCTAAAGTGCAGATTCTAACTCTTCTTTGCTAGACGCTAATACTGCTATATCATCTGCAAATCTAAGCATACCAATTTTTTGTCCTTGCATAGTAATTCCAAATGTCTTCTTGCATTTGACAGTATTCATTGCCTCTTCTATGTACAAGTTAAAAATCAATGGGGATAGGGCACATCCCTGTCTCACCCCTTTCCTAATGTTTACTTCTCTACGTTCCTGCTCTAATTCTATTACTGCTGTTTGCTCTTTGTATAAGCTATGTACTATTCGTCTATCCCTATAACTCATTCCAGTCTTTTTGAGTATGTCGAACATTTTTTTCCATTTTACATTGCCGAATGCTTTTTCCAGATTTACACATCCTATATACATCTTTTCTCCTTTTTCTATTATCTTCTCCTTTATCACCCTCACAGATAAAATAGCCCCACGTGTTCCCCTATTTCGACTAAACTCAAATTGATCTTCCCATAGTACATTTTCGGCCCGTTTTCGATCTGTATTTGTACAATTCTAGTTATTATTTATGACACATATGCTGTCAAACTTATTGTTCGAAAATGCTCACATCTATCTGCACCTCTTTTTTTTCGTATAATGACTATTACGTTACGTTTGAAATCTTTGGCTATCTCGCCTATATCCTACATATAGCTTACAAGCTGGAGGAGACGTTCTGTTACTGCTTGTCCAGCGGATTTTAAAGTTTCTGCTTCCAGTTTATCTATACCCGGTGCTTTACCATTTTTCAGGCCTTTTAATGCTAATTCAAACTCATCTGTATGTATAGGATATCCCTAGTCATCGTTTTCAATGTCCGATTCTTGTTCTAGTGCTGTTAGTTCCTATCCTGCATATAAATTCTTCATATATTCCTGCCATTTAATCACTTTCTCTGCATTTTCTATAGTGATGTGTCTTTCCGCGCCCCATATATTTTTGCCATACGGCTCTATATCCCTAAAATTCATTCTAATTAGTTTGTATGCTACGTCTGTCTTTCTATTTCCATCTTAGTTTGTTCCGCTTTGAACTTTTCATTAATCCGTTGCTCTTTAGCTTTCCTGCATTTGCGAATAATTTTCTATTTTATGGCTTTGTATCTCTATTTTACAGCTTCGCCTGGTCTGTATTTGTATTTTCTTCTTTCTTCTATTAAATTCAGGATATCCTTTGTTATTCATGGTTTTGTTATTTTCCTTTTGTCTATACCCCAGAATGTCTCTGGCTGCCATGTCTAAACTGAATTTAATGTTACTCCAATCTGTTTCTATTTCCTTAGTATCAGAAGTTTTCCCGATACCTTTTAGCAATTGAGTTGACATTTTTTTAGATCTTTCGTGGATATCTTTATGTTTTGGTTTCTCAAATTCAAAGTGTCTTTTTCCGTTCCTTTTTCTTAAATTTTTTAATTCAAGGGTGGCCTTTATAATTACGATGTTGTGGTCAGTGCCTATATCTGCTTCTGGGTAGCTTCTAGTCTTTAGCTTAATACTAAACCGTTGTCTAATAAGAATGTAATCTATTTGATATCTTCCTTTATCTCCTGGTATCCTCCACGTGGATCGTTTTCTAGCAAGATGTTGAAATAATGTTTTTGCGATGGTTAAATTGTTTTTGTCACAAAATTCTACCAGCCTATTTTCCCTGTCGTTTTTCGTACCTTAACCAAATAAGCCTGCTACCTGCTCACGGCCTGCTCTGCAAGTGAACTTCTGTGGTAAACGCGGAAACCTTTATCTAACTGCGTCCACCGTTTCGTCAGGAACTGCTGGTTTTCTGGTGCTTTTGTTTTTAGTAATAGATCTTATGTCCTTAAACTGTCGATACTGTCATAGAATGCACTGTTGACCGGGAGAATTAGTTTCGTATTACGCGCGTAATCTAACACAGAAAACGCTTGCAGCTGCATAGTTGCTATTTTGCATACTGGGACCGTTTTGGTACTCGGATGTGTAAAGCAATGTTTGCAATCCTGAGTTTTAAACTTGAATATTTTCCATTTCTAGTAACATGTTAGTTACAACTATATCTAGAATACTTCTGAAACATATATTTTTAAAATCCGATGATTCATTTGTAGTAACCTTGTATACACCGGATACAATAATCTTAACTGTGGAATCAAAATATTTAATAAAGTTTGTTAAGTTGACATTGTACTAAATGCAAGGTTTAAGGCTTTTCTCTTATTTATAAAATATTCTGAGAATTCTTGAAATGATGTCATTAATAGGCTATACATCCTGGTAACTAGTTTTCTTTCAAGACAAAACTTTGGCAAAGGTTGCTGGTATTTCATTTTGTTCAAAGCTTAGTTTTAAAGTATTGATTGAACATGCAAACTTTCTACACAAGCAAAAGTGAGAGTGGCTTTGTGCTCATAAAGCTACACTTCTGTATTTGATACCACTTAATTAATAACGCTGATGTCCTTTTCTCTCTGAATGCGGTATTCAATGTCATACCATAGAAGTTTTAGACATATTACATAATTTGTACATTTCGTGTTAAAGTTTCGGCAGTAGCTCTCGGTAACTTTTACGCAGTTCTAAATTAATTAAATGAAAGCTTGTTAATTACTGGGGACAGTGATATTCAACTTTATTGTAGTCAGTTTCTTTATCTATTGCAGTTTGTATAATACGTTTACAAATGTTTTAACTTGAAAAAGTAAACAATTATAATAACCTCTCTATTAAAGATGACATTCAGTAAAATTGTGTGACGGCTAGCAAGTCTAATGGTCTATTTTGACTTATCGAGTGTCGATTATGTGGACATCAAATAGCGATTCAACCGTAAAAAAATAGTTTTTTTTTGTAATGCACTTTAGCCGCTATGTAGTGTGTTCCATTATCGATGGCGCACGCTTTAATAATAATAGTAATTCAACCCAGGGTTAAGTTCGATTAGGGTGTGGGCATAGATGCTTGCGATAGAGTGCTAGTCATAACATTGTCCATCTCCAGAACATCGTTGACCACCCCAATGCCGATCCCTGGAAAACTTATCGCAGGTTAGTAAAATCCCCTCCCAATCAAATCCTAACTACGCCCACATCACTTCAAAACCCCACCACCCAAAATACTTTATCCCTCCTACTAAAATCTGTAATCCCTCCTACTTATATGAATATCCCTTCCTTTCAACAAGACCATATCAATTCCAATTGCGTAACCCCCCTAACACACCCCCAGATGATATCCTTGACACCAACCTCCTTGATTCCATTGTCTCCAAATTAAATACACACAAATCTCCAGGTCCAGACAATATCACAAACATCATCATTCAAAAATTATGGCCAGTAATCCGTCAACCCATCATCCAACTATTCCAAAAATGTCTAACCACCGGTATCTTTCCTGACACCTTTAAACATGCCAATATTACCCTACTACTGAAACCTGCAAAACCTCCTAAAGACCCACTTTTCTACCGTCCAATTGCCCTTTTTTCATCCATGGGTAAACTCCTTGAAAAACTAATCCTACAAAAATTCCAATCACACATCGAACATTACTCCCTTATTTCCCACAACCAACACGGTTTCCGTCAAGGACACAGTGCAGAACAATCAATCTTTTCCTTAATTTCAAAAGTCCGATCATCACAATCCAAATACGTCATAGCAATCTTCCTTGATTTCCACTCTGCCTTTGATCTCCTCTGGTGGCCCAATGTCCTGAACCAACTCAAAATACTGAATTTCCCTTCCAATATATATAAAATTATCCAATCATATTTATATTCCCGAACAGCAAGCCTCCGTACGAGCTACTTTTCTTCTACCATGTCCCTAACACAAGGCTGTCCTTAAGGATCCATTCTCTCACCTACCCTTTGGAACATATCCATCAACCCTCTTCTTGACCTTAACATTCTAAACACAGATACCTTCACCTATGCAGATGACCTCACGTTCCTTATTCACGGTAACTCTCGCCTCCAACTACAATCCACTGCAAATATCCTAATTCAACATATCGAACAATGATCAATCCTAAATAAGCAAGCCATCTCCCCTACTAAATCCAGAATGTTACTATTAAAAAGCTTCCTTAACCTCCGCCGCAGACCTACTATCCATATCCTAGGAACACTCTTAACCTTCCCTGAATCCGTCTCCTACCTCGGTATACATTTAGAAACCAGCCTGAAGATGCACACTCATCTCCAAAAAATCCGCTCCAAAACCAAGTTAATTTTGCACATCATTTAGCAATCCATACCTAAATTAATCCAACTGCCCCCACCTACAAGAAGACTAATTCAGAACAACATCATGATCCCCATTATCCGCTACGCTGTTGACCCTTGGTATCCCCTCACAACCTCACATTCCCGCAGAATCCTAAACCCAATCATACGTCCTTATCTGTTATACGTCCCTCGAGTCTTTCGAACCACCTTCATTTCCTCTCTATACGCAATATTAAAAATCCCCCCTTAGAAATCCAACTACGTCACTTCGTGCAAACCCGTAATCTAAAATTCCGTCGTCCGATCCACCTCCATAATGAAACACTATCTCCTGATATGTACTGCACAATACCCACTACCGACCTTAAGTCCCGCATTTACAACTCTCTCCTTCACTCCTGGCAAGAATCATGGTCCTACTCCGATACCTGCATATACACCCACCAATATTTCCTACCATTACTGGCGTCCCCAATCACATACAAAATTTTAGTGGTACAATGATCGAATTCCTAACTGGTCATGGAAAATTCCGATTTAAATTACACGTATTTCACATAATACCCTCTCCACTATGTCCATGCAGTCCTGATTCCCATGAAACCCCAGAACATCTAATATACCATTGCCCCGCCCTTACTCCCATCCGAAATACCTTCAAACAAATCATTCAACTAGAAATATTTTCACCACTACCTGATTTCAAATTTCTAATCACTAACTTTCCCCTTCTTTTACATGCCTCCCTACAAGAAATCCTAGTCACTAAACCTCCTATACCCCACCTTAACCCCTCTAACCTGCGATTAAACATGGATAGAAGTTGATACTGCATCGGACCTCAAGAAGCCCCACCCCCCTGCCGTGGATCAAGTTTCTGACGTCGCCTGAAGGAAAAGCGAGTCTAAAGAGAAGACCAATTAAAACGGAACGAATTTTTATTTATTTTGTTTTTCTAATTGCTTATTTCCTTTTTTCTAACTTAGAATGTTCAAACAAGGATGGGCCAATGGCAGAGGTATAGTTTACCATAAAGTTTATTCATACATACGTAACATTGTCGTAGATATACAAGAATTTCGTATTACTGAGAGCGTTATCGTTGCTTCTATCGCAATTACTGCTTTTGTAAAGCAACACTCTTACATAATTGTACTGTCGGGAATATCACATCTAAATATTATCGTAAAGTGCTATCTATTGACAAAAATAGCTATTGTTTGTTAAAAAGTGAACCTTGATCATCCATGGGGAGAATTTTTGATGAAAAGAAATCTGTTTGTGTCATTTTACAATCAGGCCGCATATGACTGGAGTAATTTCACGGTCTACGTGAGTCGAGTCTTTTATACTTTAGAACTCTGGTCTATCTTAATTGTTGATCATACCATGGTATACACTGCATCCATATGTATTCTGATACAATATTAATCTTGTTCTTGGTCATTTTCATGGAGAGGAAACGTCACCGCTTTGGCTGTACTTTCAGTTTCTCAGATTTGTGATATTCCTCTGTACAATACGCCAACAAAAGCCTAAAATTATAGACAGCGTTCAAATGTACAAAACTGCATAGACCTACATATATACACGCAGACGTGAGAATGCGCGTACACACTCGCAAATACTTGCACAAATGCCCGCATGCACACTCGCACGTTTGCATACCGCGCGCATGCGCACACATATTTTTCAACCCATGTGGCATGTCATGCAATATCGCCGAATGTGGAACTTTCAAGTTTGTGAGTGTAGGGTGGTTGTGAGATCTATTAGAAAATAGTAGTACTAACCCACATATCGATATCCACAGTTGTAAGAAACTGTAACCATTTTTACGTTTATGGCATGCATACCACAAATTAGGAGTTTCATACTGTCTGTATATAATGCGACTACTACACGTTTTTATAATTTTTTTTACTCACGAATGCCACAAATTTTATGCTACGTTGTCAAATGTCAAACGTGTTAAAGCTGTACGAACAATGGCGCGATTTAACTTTACACGTTATGCAAGACTAACTGAACTTAGATACCGATTGATTGATTTGGGAATATTAAAACAAATGAAAATACATATTGATTGATTCTGCGAATATTAAAATAAATGATATGATGGGTGTCATGATCGAAGTGTTTGAAGCTGGAATGGCTCCCATCAATTTTCAAAAGAATATTTACGATTCATTACTGCCATGGATTTCAAATTTATACTTTACAATTGCGCAAGCTAAACTTGTTTCATAGAGGCCAGACCATCTTAATAGGAACCTATCATGCACACACATAAAAAACAGCTCCATCTGTGCTGTGTTGTGCGAAAAAGTTTTATTGTCGGTGCTCAAAACAGCAGAACTTTCGTGATTTATAGTGACCAATCAAACATCACATGAAACAGTGAATACTAGGAAGAATTGAAATTCCTCTTTTTTATTTTTTTGATTGTACCGTGCAGGAGCGAAAATCCATGGATTTTGCACAAAAATCAAGCAAGGTATACGTGATTTAGAGTAGAAATCCAACTTGACAGGAAACTATAATGAAAACCATTTAGAAATAAAATTCTTTAACTTTTGTAATTTCTCCATTAGTTCTCTATTTGGGTTGTGCAGTGCCAATAATTCATCGCTCATGCTCTAAAATGTGCAAGCTATGCGTGATACAGTTATACAATTATACAGTTATCAAGATTGTACATGTGCAATCCGTTGTTCAGTGTAGACTTTTGAAGAAATTGGGAACGGAAATGATAAAGAATTTTTTTTTATTTCCTGCGTTTTTACTTAAGAATTGAGCCAGTCCTAGGTGTTTTAATGTGGAATATCTAACTTCACAAAATGCAGGAATAACTGCCATGGGGCAAAGAAAATTATTAGCTTGTTATACTTCCTTGGTTTTTGCCGATTATGACGTATTGTAACAATTTTATTTTTGATAATAAATCCCTCCATAAAATTGCGAGAATAATATAACAATTTTATTAACAACAATAGTAATACGTTAAGCTCGCATCGTCCTTTGGTAATCTACTTGTGGTTAAATATCTGTGTCATCTACAGCTATTTACAAACACATCTCTGTTTCACTGGCCACCTCCGGACGCCTCGGCCGCCCGAGCTAGTTTTGTAGATAGTCGGCCATATGTAGTAGAAGCATTAACATGTACCCTAGATTGCAGGCCGGCAATTTGCGAATCCACTTCAATGAGTGAACACATCTTCGAATAACGGTCGGTAACGTATATAGCTTGTTAATTTGTTTAATTTGAGATAAATTATTTAGCGCGACAACTTACAATGCAACAACTTAGAATGCGACTCTTAGAACACGAAATTTAGAATACGAAATTTAGAAGGCAATTTTTAGAAGACGACACTTGGAGTGCAAGTTTTAAGACACACAAGGACAATGTAAAGATGCTACCTTAGGAAGGCGGCGTAATTCAACTTCGGGATTACAACGGCTGCAGAATGTATTGCAACAGGATTTGATTCGACACGTGGGACGAATTCATAGTAGAAGTTGTTTTGGATGAATTTGGTTCACGCTACAAACGCTGTTATCGTTGCTTGAAATAACGAAAATTCCATCTTTCCTTGCTACAATGCGACAAATGCAGTTTTGGTTCGTAGATAGCTATAAGTTTTTTTTATGTGTTTTGAAACTAGGAACACGTTAATTTGTTTTGATGCGTAAAAGCATGAATATTGTAAAAGTTTCAACTAATTGCTGAGCTGGATTTTCCAGTATTAAAACTAAAGTTTACTGATTTGATGTTTTAAGAAAACAACACGCGTGACTCATTATGAATCGTCGGTAACGTCAACAGGTGTTACTGACGTCATATTTTTCTGCTGAGTACTGCTGACAGATGTATTTTTAAAGGCAAATGCCTCGAACAGCTTTAGTACAAGAGATGTAAACACTTCTATTTTTGTGATCAGCTTTATATAAATTAAAACTTGCACATGTAATTTAGAAAACTTGAATACTAACATTTTTAGAACTTATTAATTTGTCATCCGCCTGAACAGATCTGCACAGGTCGGAACCCTATTTGTATAACGAGTTCACGTTATACTGTAAAGTATTTGATTAAAAATAATTAAGATAAACATAAAGTTGAAAGCTATAGATTGATACAGTTATTGATTAAATTTTTGTTACAAGTCATATTATTTTAAAAGAGATTCTTTTTAGTAAACAATTGGTTCCAGATTAAAGTTTTTTATTTTGATCAAGTATGATCAAATCTAATAACATCAAGCTAACATCCTTATGAGTAGGAATTTGATGCCAAATTTATATTGGAAATACCTTTTTAACTACTTCTTTATGTATTTTTGTAGGAAACAAATAGTGTTCCACTCTTTTATGTATTTAACTATTACAATTTCCTACAGGAGCTGCGTCTTATTTTATTAAGACAGGTTTTTGTCAGCGAAGGCGATATTTTTTTCTTTGGGTCTCCACGTCCGCCCTTAGAAATATGCCATGCAATTATCATAATTAAGTCAGGACAAGGTGGCGCCTATTTGGTTTAGTTTAAGTTTGATCTACAAACAGAATTCGACTTACCCCCCCCATTTCTCATAGCTCTGCCCAAGGAATAGACCCCTAGTTGTGTCGGAAGACTTTGTTCACTGGCGCCCATTTTGAAAATTAGTAACACTGACGCTGATGCGTGGGGCGTGCAGTAGAAAAAAAGAAAATTAGTTTCAGTATCTTACTTTACAAGATGCAGGAATGGCTGCCATTAAAACTAATGTTTTAACTGTTGTTAATTTTTTCGGTTGTGCGCTGTTTGTCTCCTGACAAAAAAGTTGCTGTTTGTGCTCAAAAATTGACCAAATTCCGCGTAATATGAAGTGGCCAATTCATCCACGAAGGAAAACGGAGTGTTTACCACCAATAATTGAATTTAACCTGTTCTTCATTTCCTTCGCTTGTGCCAAGCAGTTTAAAAAATTTAGAGTGTTCACTTAAAAGTTGCACACCTTGCACGTGCTTTAAAAAGACAACCCAGTTTCAGTTAAAGCAGGAATGGCCATCGAAGTGGAAATTGTTTAAACTTTTGTTACTTCCACTTTCCGACGGGGTACTAAACCTTACGCCATTTTATTTCATTATTCATTCTCATAGATTCTGCTTTTAATACTCATACACCATCATGTACATTAGACTTTCCTACAATAAGTACGCTTTACTACAATTTCATTTAAACCTACGAGGGTGGTTTGAAACGTTCGCGAAACAAAGGGGAAAATGAAAAAATTTGTTTTTAAAGTATAGTTTATTTTTTAACATAAACTTCGTCAAGTTGAATACACTCACTTCATCCAGCGATGTACCAAACCCCATATGCCACCACAAAAGTGCGATTTTTCAAAGCCTCCAAAATAGTCGTCGACAGGTGCTTTTACTTCTTCGTCCGAAGAACATCGTTCTTCCCCAAGGAAAACTTTTAGACATGGAAATAGGTGGAAGTCAAAAGGAGACAAATCAGGCGAATAATGTAGATGTTGCAACAGATCGTACTTCAGATCATTCAATTTCTGCATTGCTACTACACTTGTGTGGGGACGTGCATTATCCTGATAGAAAATAATCTTCTTCTTACGCAATGCAGGTCTTTTTTCACGAATACTTTTATTCAGTTGGCCTAGAAGTTTAGCGTAATATTCACCGTTTATTGTTTGTCCCTTGGGAAGATAGTCTTAGTAGGACACCTTTAGCATCCCAAAAAACTGATGCCATAGCTTTTCCAGCCGACTTCACGGACATTGCTTTAATTGGTGGTGGAGAACCCTATGTCTCCATTGTTTAGATTGCTGCTTGATTTCAGGGGTATAATAGTGAACTTAAGTTTTATCTGTTGTAACAAATCGTCGGACGAAATCGGTTTTATTGGAGTTAAGGCCGTCTAAACTCTGTTGGCAAATTCTCATCCTCTGAAGGTTTTGATCAATTGTCAATATGCGCGGCACCCATCTTGCCAAAAGTTTTTTCATACCTAATTCCGCAGTTAAAATATGAAATGTATTTTTATCTGAATACCTGCTTCCTTAACAATTTCGGAAATTTTTAATCGACGATCCTGCGTAACCATATCATTAACTTTCTGGACGATTTCAGACGTGGTGGCAGTTTTTGGTCGTTCGCTGCGCGGGTCATCTTCTAGGTTCTCACGACCACGTTTAAATTCCGTCATCCACTTGTGCACAGTTGTAAATAATGCAGCAGAGTCTCTTAATGTATCCTGAATATCTTTATGTATTTCTATTGCTTTCCAACTTTTTTTACAAAATATTTGATAACATCGCGCGTTTCAGTTTTATCCATTTTGAAAAACTCACAAAACTAACTTTACTTCATAGAGCACCAAATTAATACTACTTGACAGAATAATGTCAAATTTGACATCTACGCACTAGATAGTTAGGTCCATCAATTGCATATATTTTATTCGCACTGATGCTGCCATCTGTGCTCCATTTCGCAAACTTTTTAAACCAGCCTTGTATTTGTTGCGAAATGGAAAGTTTTTCTATAATTTAAATAATCGGTATCTTGTTTCAAGTATCCGTCGGCTTAATATCATATGACGATATAGAGTAATTACTTTTTATAATACTCAAACCTAAAGACTCTTTGAAATAATGGGTCACACTTCTCTGATATAGTTTGTTTCGAGTTTCTGATAACGCTGGGATTGAATTGTAATTCTTGCTATAAAACGAGTTCAATTCATTCTTTCTGCATACGACCAAGGATATTTGTCGTTTTTCGTTATCTACAAAATTTCGTGTACACCGTTTTGTGCTTCCTCCGGCGGACATGACCGTCCATTACATTGACCCCTGATTGACGAAGCAGTAACCGCTTCTTCTGTAGGAAGGATGAGCGGATGGCTTTGTTCCGGGCCCATTTGTTTCTCTCTGTCTTTGGGGAGGGTGTGACCAATCCAGCAACGTGGACGAGCGGGTTAGTGTTTCTTTAATACTTACGTGTATGGGTCTTATGTAATTGACGACAACTGTAATCATTCTTACATCACTGTAGCAAGAAGAGATTTTCCGGGTGCTAATTAGACGTATCCCGTTTGTTACTGGTGTGACTGAAGAGTGTGATATATTGAAGCAAGAATTCCTTTTACTTTACTATTTGTACGTATGCTATTTAACCGATAAAAGAAAGAACTTCCTGACGTACTGCTATTATACATATAACGTATTCTCTTTATACTTAGATATTGCCGAGAATAAAATCAATTTCGAGCTATGTCAATTAGAGTGGGGGAAAACGTTTTCACTTAGCCCAAGGTTACTGGACAGTAATTGTAAACATTGTACATATTGCATAATTGTAAATTTAAATGTTTTCTCGGTGGGTATACTCTGTAATTTGGCGAAACCGTTAAGTTAAATGAAGTTTAACCCAATAAACCGTTTATTTTTTTGGTTATAGCTTAATGTGTTGATTTCTATTGCAGGTCGCACTGAACTTTTATTATTTTTATTTTAGGCAATTTCTTTGCTTGTAAAACCCCGCCTACTCGCCGATTGAGCCAGGTCGTGCTTTTTTATTCTTTCCGCTTACGTCTTGGTACGTAGCACTTTCTCAAGCTTCCTCTTTTACGTTCTGCCTGTGCTATGCAATGCCAATAGAAAATATTAGCGTATGTGTTTAAAGGTTTTACAAGTGCCGTGTAGTAACAATTTTATTTCACTTTCTTTATTCTGTTTGTTTGTGCTAAAAACCCTATGCCATTTATCCAAACCATTTTTATAGAAACACAAGTATCTCATCTTTTTTTTCAGAACGCCGTATTAAACAAGAAACTTTTTCTTTCTTTTGACTTTTTATTTTTATTAGATGCAGCTACAAAAATTAGGTATCTACAAGGATTTGCGAGATTTTAATGCCTTTAAATTTGAGTGTACAAGTGCCAAATTTTTGGGACTGCACGGCACAACCAATGCTCTATGGTCCTTTGCTTCCTATAAATTTGGGTTTGTCACTTTATATAAAGTATAGATTATGCAGGTTTTAAGCACATGCAATAAATTATTAGTATAACAGGTACAAAACGGACGACAAAGGAAGTAGAAAAAATTTGAAACACTTTCAATTCTTCATGGTGGCCATTGCTGCTGCTTGTGAAAATAGATTGGCTATTTTAAATTACCTATAAGACAGCAAATCCCGGGCAGAAATCCTGAATTTGTGGTAATACGTGGTACAATTGGAGCGCAAAAAATTTTAAATGTAGCAACTTTTTATGGTTTGCTATAAAGTTTGATTGGCCACATTTGATTACGCTAAAATAATAGCACGTCACAAACAAACAAAAAATTGCTAAAGTTTTGGTACTGCATTGCACAAATAATATAACAAATTATATATATATATATATATATATATATATATATTGTAGTGGTTTTAAAGGGTTAAATTTGGTGGTCAACATGCAATTTCAAACACCCTGTATAGAGGAAGGAACATACTATTTACGTGCAAAATTTATTTCATTGATTTAATTTAAATTAGCAAGTATTGACATAATTTTACAACTAGGGAGTAGAAGGTAATAGATTCGCAAAGAAAATCAGGTTTATAAGCTAACAGAAATTAGTAATTAATTTAATGTAGTTTAATTTAAGGGGTTATAACGTCAGAGAACGCAGTAGAGCATGTAAAATCAGTAAATCCAAGGCGAATAGCTTTCGTTGTAACAAACAAATATATCGGTTGGGTTGAATACCATGAAAAGGAACTCCTAGAAATGTTATTTTAAACGTTCGTTAATTAAACACCTGCATGTTTTAAAAAGTCGACTTCTATGTATGTTGGAGCATAACAAGACAAGTTTCAAGGAATATTGTTCAACCGACTGTCGCAAAGCACGTACTAATCCACGTGGACGCGGGCAGCTATATTGATTTTCTACCACTCAAGCAAGGTTAGAATGCGACATCAAATATGCATAAGACGGGAATAGAGATATCACAGGCGGGGTTTTAAGACGTAACTGAAATGTATGATTGGTCGAAATAGTTAGTTTGAGAATAGACAAGCACGCGAGAAATGAATGTGATAATTTGTTGAGATAGCGTGTGGCGCGACAATATTTCTAGAAGATTAAAACGATTAGACAAAATTTGGAGAAATACTATTTTACAATTAGGTATTTTGCACAAAGTGTGGCCGAGAGGGGTCTGGCTTAGGATATAAATAAGCTAGGAAAATTAATAGCTTTCTCTTTTATTTTGCATCGCTTACGACGTACAAAAATCTACTGACGAGGCTTGTAAGTATAATAAAAATTTGTAAATTCAATAGTACAGTATTAGATTGTTGTGACCGTATAGTTAGAAACGCGAATTGTGTCGAGTTTATTTTAATTCAACTATGGTCCAAAGAATACTTGAACAAGCTCGTAAATTAATAAAGCGATAAATAACAAGTGTAATATACATGGGCTTGGATATTGAAATTGATATTGGATGGGTAGCATGAAGCGCAGCTTAGATAGTGGTCATCTTTAACATCTAGTGAAAACGCACGCAGAACCACCAGACCGAGGGGTTTAGGAACATAATACATCGTCAACGGAGATGGAATCTTCAAGTTTTTCCAGGTAACCCATTAGAATTTGCTGTTTTTTTATAAACTGTTGAAAATTTTGTGATGTGTGAGAGTGAACTTTGATGGTATTTTTCGTTATTTTACGTATTGAAAAGGATACGTATAACTGACTATTAATATGGTATTTTGAATATAAAACAAAAGGCGTACGTAAAGCTTATTTGAATTGCTTGATGGATTTAAATTTAATTGTTAAGAGTACATGGGCTTTTTTGAAGTTTGTAGTAATAGTATGCCAAGTGGAAAGCATAAATTGATAAACTGGGTTATCATAAGCTTACCATACTCCAGTGTGTAGTAAGAAATCAAGGTCAGGTATTATTAGGGGCCCATTTAATCCTGTTGCATTAAATGTGTTAGAAATTTTCAGTTTAAAAACTTGGACTTTACAAGAATAGCATGTAATGAGATGTAACTTGAGCACCGAACTGTAAATAACTATGAATATTATTATTTGGTAATAGTTAATAAAATAGTTAATAAATATTGTATGATTGTTGTATTATTTTGTGATTTTATTTGAATGGTGTGTGAATGATTAAGAGAATGATAAGAAATTTAGGTATACGAGAAGAAGCACAGCTGAGCTAGCCAGGGAAGCGGCGGAAAAAATTAATTTGATAGAGCAGAAAGCGGGTAAGGAAAATTTTGTGAAAGTTTTATATTTTTAAAAATTGATTTTTTTTTTGTAAACGGCAAGTACCAGGGCTCGAATGTTTTTTTACTCTGGCAAGGTCTTTAAAAAGGTTCCACGGCAATATATACATATATATATATATATATATATATATATATATATATATATATATATATATATATATACATATATACATATATATTTCAAAATGGATAAAACTGAAACGCGCGCTGTTATTAAATATTTTGTAAAAAAAAGTTGTAAAGCAATAGAGGTACATAAAGATATACGGGATACATTAAGAGACTCCGCTCCATTATTTGCAACTGTGCACAAGTGGGTGACGGAATTTAAACGTGGTCGTTAGAGCTTAGAAGGTGACCCGCGCAGCGGACGACCAAAACCTGTCACCACGCCTGAAATCGTCCAAAAAGTTAATGATATGGTTACGAAGGATCGTCGATTAAAGGTCTCCGAAATTGCTAAGGATGTAGGTATCTCAGATGAAAGAGCATTCCATATCTTAACTGCGGAATTAGTTATGAAAAAGCTTTTGGCAGGATGGATGCCGCGCATCTTGACAATTGATCAAAACTTTCAGACGAAGAGAATTTGCCAACAGAGCTTAGACCGTCTTAACTCCAGTAAAACGGACTTCGTCCGACGATTTGTTACGACAAATGAAACTTGGATTAAGTATTATACCCCTGAAACCAAGCAACAATCTAAACAATGGAGACATAGGGGTTTTCCACCACCAAAAAAAACAATGTCCGTGGAGTCGGCTGGAAAAGTTATGGCATCAGTTTTTTGGGATGCCAAAGGTGTCCTACTAAGACTAAATTTCCAAGGGCCAAACAATAAACGGTGAATATTACGCTAAACTTCTAGGCCAACTGGATAAAAATATTCGTGAAAAAAGACCTGCTTTGCATAAGAAAAAGATTATTTTCGATTAGGATAATGCACGTCCACACACAAGTGCAGTAGCAGTACAAAAATTGAATGTTCTGAGGTACGATCTGTTGCAACACCAACCTGATTTAGCTCCTTCTGACTTTCACCTATTTCCACGACTAAAAGTTTTCCTTGGGTGAAAACGATTTTCTACGGACAAAAAAGTAAAAGCAGCGGTCGACGACTATCTTGAAGGCCTTAAAGAATTGCACTTTCGTGATGGTATAATGGGTTTGGAACATCGCTAGATAAAGTGTTTTTAACTATGGAAATTATGTTGAAAAATAAGCTATATTTTAAAAACAAATTTTTTCATTTTTCCCTTTGATTCGCAAACTTTTCAAACCACCCTCGTAGGTTTAAATGAAATTGTAGTAAAGCGTACTTATTGTAGGAATGTCTAATAAACTTGATGGTGTATGACTATTAAAAGCAGAATCTATGCGAATGAATAATGAAATAAAATGGCGTAAGGTTTAGTACGCCGTCGGAAAGTGGAAGTAACAAAAGTTTAAACAATTTCCACTTGGATGGCCATTCCTGCTTCAACTGAAACTGGGTTGTCTTTTTAAAGCACGTGCAAGGTGTGCAACTTTTAAGTGAACACTCTAAATTTTTTAAACTGCTTGGCACAAACGAAGGAAATAAAGAAAAGAATAAATTCAATTGTTGGTAGTCAACAGTCCGTTTTCCTCCGTGAATGAATTGGCCACTTCAAATTACGCGGTATTTGTAAAATTTTGAGCACATACAGCAACTTTTTTGTCAGGAAACAAACAGCGCACAACCAAAGAAATTAACAACTTTTAAAACATTAGTTTTTATTGGCAGCCATTCCTGCATCCTGTAAAGTAAAATATGTCATTTCAAATCACTTATAATTTGGCTAATTTTTCAGTACAAGCGGCACAACCCAAGGAAATAAAACAAGCTAATAATTTTCTTTGCCCCATGGCAGTTATTCCAGCATTTTGTGAAGTTAGATTTTCCACATTAAAACACGCTGAACTTGCTCAATTCTTAAGTACTAACGCAGGAAATAAAAAAAAATTCTTTATCATTTCCGTTCCAAATTTCTTCAAAAACTGCACTGTCTACACTAAACAACGGATTGCACGCGTCCATTCTTGATACCTGTAATATTGAATTGGTCACTTTTAAATCACGCATAGCTTGCACATTTTAGAGCATAAACGATGAGTTATTGGCACTGCACAGCGCAAATAGAGAACTAATGGAAAAATTACAAAAGTTGAAGAATTTCAATTCTGAATGGTTTTCATTATAGTTTCCTGTCAAGTAGGATATTTACTCCAAATCACGTATACCTTGCTTGATTTTTGTGCAAAATCCATGGTTTTTGGGTACTGCACGGTACAAACAGAAAAATAAGAAAACGAGGAATTTTAATTCTTCCGAGTATTCACTGTTTCCTGTGATGTTGGATTGGTCACTATAAATCACGAAAGTTCTGCTGTTTTGAGCACCGACACAGACGGAGCTGTTTTTTATGTGTGTGCATGATAGCTTCTTATTAGGTTGGTTTGGCCTCCATGAAACAAGTTTAGTTTCGTAATTGTAAAGCATAAATTCGAAATCCTTGGCATTATACGGTACAGACGGGGCACAAATGAATCGTAAATATTCTCTTGGAAATTGATGGGGGCCATTCCAGCTTCACACACTTCGATCATGACGCCCATTATATTATTTATTTTAATATTCGCTCAATCAATCAATATGTATTTTCATTTGTTTTAATATTCCCGCAATCGATCAATCGGTATTTAATTTTAGTTAGTCTTTTATAACGTGTAAAGTTAAATCGCGCCAATGTACAGCTTTTACACGTTTGACATTTGACAACGTAGCATAAAAGTTGTGGCATTCGTGAGTAAAAAAAATTGTGAAAACGTGTAGTAGTGGCATTATATACAGACAAATAATACAGAAAACAATAGAAAAAGGGAAAGCTTGTATATAAGGTTTGTAGATCTGGAAAAAGCATTCTACAATATATAATGGAAAAAAATGTTTGAAATACTCAAAAAAATTGGAATGAGTATTAGGGATAGACGTGGAGTACATAGCTTATACAAAGAGCAAACAGCGGTAATAGAATTAGAGCAGCAGCGTATGGAAGTAAATATTAGAAGAGGGGTGAGACAGGGATGTGCGCTATCCCCATTAGTTTTAAACTTGTACATTGAAGAGGCACTGAATACTGTCAAATGCAGGAAGATATTTGGAATTGCTATGCTGGTACATAAGATTGATATGCTTAGATATGTAGATGGTATAGCGGTACTAGTATCTCGTAAGAAAGAGTTAGAAGCTGCTCTTAATAAAATGGAAACATTTCTAACAGAAAGATGCGGTATGAAGATTAACAAAATTAAAACTAAAGTACTAGTATGCAGAGGGGGGGGGATAAATAAAAAACTAGAATACAAATAGGAAACGAGAACTTGCAAGAGGTTAAGGATTTCTGCTACTTAGGAAGCCAAATAACACAAGATGGGAAGAGCGCAAAAGATATAAAGCGAAGATTAGCCCAAAGTCATTATTAATGCCTTTTACATTTAGTTTAACTTGTAACAAATCAAATATTACATATTGCATAAATTGCTAAGTGCCATCCTGGCTTTTACACATTTAAGGTTTACTAAAACCATCCAATCCGAACCAAGTCAAACACACCCCTTGTTTTCCTATTTTAATCTTACGAATAACAGACGTTAATTTGTGTCATTACATGTTCGTCGTTCGTCCTTAACACATTGTGCACATTACAACCGCACGTTGCACTTAAAAACAAGGCACACAGTTGCTTATGTGCATGGAGTTAGTTATCGCAGTGTAAACAATCAGTGATCATGGAATTAGTGGCAAAGCATTTGCTTGTCGGCATCTTTAAACATTGGTTATATGACATGGAATGGCAATTAACCTATGAAATACAATCCTAAACAACGGCAGATTTATTCGTTATACAATTTGGCACTACCAGCGTGGTTGAACGTATTGTAAGTAGATAATTATGTTTAATTTTTACTGCATGCAACAGTCATGCTACATTTAACAAGAAAGACAACTACTATGTTCAAAAACAACAAACATTAAAACAAGGAAAAGATTGCTTAAAACATACGTGTGGAGCACAGCACTGTGCGGTTGTGAAACCTGGACAGTAAGAGAAGCGGACAGAAAAAAGATAGAAGCCTTTGAAATGTGGTGCTATAGATGTAATGATGAAGATATCATGGACAGACAAAGTTATGAACAAGAAGGTACTACAAATGGTAGGAGAAGAAAGAAGTATGTGGAAAACAGTAAAAAAATAGGAGAGATAGGATGATAAGCCACATACTACGTCATGAGGTAATAGTGCGGATTATATTAGAAAAAGTGAATCATTCGTTATCGGTTAAAGTAAATTTCGTCAAACAAATGAACACAGAATTAAAACTATCTGCCACCCGTCATACAGAAATAAAACTTTAAGTAAGTTATTCGTATAATTACTACATAATTATCCTAAATCTTTGATAATTAAAATTACCTTTTAGTTCAATACAGAATATAGAGGTAGACGTAGATCTAGGTTAAACTTTTGCACACAGATAGTGAAAGATATAGGCTGTTAGAATTTTAGAGAAATGTGCAGGCTAGTTCAGAATAGAAGTCAAAAGAGGTACGCGTCCAACCAGTTCCAAGGTGGAAACCTATTGACGAAAAAATAACTGTACTTAAACATGGTGATTATTACAAACAACTACAGATATTGGTTTTGCAATACCCTCAACTAATATTAATTGTGGTAAAGAATTTACTGAAAAACTATTAATTCGGCGAATGTCTAAATGTTGGTGGATCCTTGGTAGTCACAGGTTGCTTGACCCCTTCAAATGGGACTAAATCTCGGTAAAATAGTACATATAAATAAGAAACAACAGAAAAAAAACCAAGCTGTATCGAGGCTGTGGGAATTTCAGGGAAGTGTGTGGTCTAGCTCAGAATAGAAACAAGTGAAGGTATGCGTTCAATTAGTTTCAAGACGGAAATTCTAATAAGAAATATAATTGCACTTTTTTATTACACTTCTTACTTCCCGTTGATTCAACACTTGGTTTGCTATTTTCTAAATAACTTTTTGCCAAATTAATAAAACTCGCCATTTAAAGCTCAAAAATATACATCTTATTTATTCACTAACATTACACGAAATCACAGTTCGTGTTCTGCAGGAATTGGTTTTCAAAATAACAAGAACATTGCCTTTAATCTAGTATTTTGCAAGGTTTATTCCATTACCTGGAAATTACACTTTATTAGTTTTTCTATTTATTTCTCTATGGTACATATCACTACTAAGTGGCTTTAATTAATGTCAGCTCTAATTCCGTTCATCCCTGTAAGCAGCAGCGACAATCGCGCTAATTGAACTTGAACTTTATTTTTATTTACATTTTTTAAAGTAAGTCAACTACATTTGTGCCGATTCCGGTCTTAAACTGTATCGAGTAGCTCACTACAGCATCATACTGGATCTGGATATGCATTGGAACTGATTGGAGTCCTGTGCGCTCAAAACGTCTTTTCTATAACTAAAACAATTGCGATCCATTGTCTTAATAATTAGTGGAAGTGCAGTCTTCTTAACGACTAGTATTATTTGCTCTGTGTACATAAAGTTCTTAATATAATCTATTTCGTATTGGATAAGCTACCGTATTACATCTAATACTGTATACTGCAGTGTAATGAAACGGTCTAAAAGTCCGAACCTACTCATGGGTTGGAAGCACTGATAAGAAGGCAGAAAATGCTACTTTGTATTTAAGCAATTGCCCCTTTAGTAGAATAATACGTTTAATCTTTATTATTTCCACAAATATGATAAACTCCACGTTCCTGGTACATTGTGGTTATCATGCACTATTTTAGTTACAGAGCAATAGGAGGCTATACCTTAAGCAGATAAACTTAACTATATGGGTTTATCAACGGAAATAAGTATTAATTATTGACTTTGTTGTTATGTGCGTAAATATCTATCATATCGTTAATTATTGAATATAATTAATGAAATCTAAAATTGGTTCAAACTTTTTGTTCAAAATTAATTACTGCTTAAAATTAATTGAAAGTGTTTTCCTTCCTTATGCTAACGCTACTTGTGTTATCGAAACGTTTGATAATATTTACTAATTCCTACTTAAACGCCCGATTATTTTTATAGAAAAAGTTTTCGTAAAGTACCCGTATAAAATAGTATAAATGCACGAGAACTATGATTAAAAATAGATTTCACGATTATTAGGTAACTTGGTGACATAAGAATCATGTTGTAGGTAAAAATAACAGCATTTATTCTGTGCTACGCATGAACAAGCGTTATTCAAAGAGAAGTTTTATCCACATTTTATAATAAGGACATCGTATTTAGAGGTACTCAATCTTATGTGAAATCGCATATTCTATACGATTTTTTGTCCTGTTCAAATGCGTAAATATTCTTTAAAGAAATTTACAGGCAAATTTTATGCAATACAGCGTGCATAAGCACTTTAATTTTTATGAATTTACTTTAATCAAAAAGCGCATTGATTGAGTTTTAAAAAATATTAAATGTCATAGTAAAAGTGCGTTAGTATATCGAAAGTAGTGCAAAACTGGCAATACTGCCGCCACATTTTTCCCAGCATCCACATTTCCCCACACATCTGGACCAAATAGTTTTCTTCGACTAACCATTTTTCATCTTTCGAGATAAATATATCTTAAATTTTCATTTTTCGAGATAAATGAGCATCCTCATTCCCTCCCACATCTGGACCAAATAGTTTTCTTCAACTAACCATTTTTCATCTTTCAAGATAAACCTATCTTGTTTGGTATCCATTAATATTAGAATTTTCTCAGCTACCCGAATCTCTAGGAATTTTGTAGATAGCGCCATCCCCAAGGGAGCTACCCTCATTTTAAGATTTCTTACCTGTTGCGATTTCCGACCGTCCTTAAACATTTTTTTATACATGCGATACATCAAATTAATCTATAATTTTACGCCGAATCCGAATCTGTAAACAGATTTAACATCGGAGCACGCCCTGCAAAGTTATACCCCTTTAAAGTCCTGATCCTCTAAATTTTGCTCTTTGCTCTATAAGCAAACCTAACAAATAGTTCTCTTTGACTAGCCATTGCATCTTTCGAGATAAATGTACCTTGTTTGGTATCAATTAATATTAGATTTTTCTCGGCTACCCTAATCTCTTTAAATTTTTCACATAGCGCCATCCCCCAGAGAGCTACCCCAATTTTAAGAAAATTTACCGGTAGCGATTTCTGACCGTGCTTATAAATTTTTTTATACATGCGATAAATTAAATTAGTCTAAAATTTTACGCAGAATCCGAATCTGTAAACAGATTCAAAATAGGACTACTTCTTAGAAAGTTACACTTTGAAGCTCTCAAACCTCTAAATTTTGCTCTTTGCTCTATAAGCAAACATCTCCAAAAATCAAAAACCGTGGAGATTTTAGAAATGAATCCTTTATGGCCCATAAGTGTTTAATATTTAAAACCATTTTTCAAACGGTGATGCACTGTTTTTTTAGAATATTCAAAACCATAATTTTTTAAATTTTAAACAGTTATCAATTTTCTGGTTTAACATTCTTAATAACTATGCACGTCATAATTATATGCTCAAATGTTTGGAAAATACAAGTCGTTTCCTTAACGATTATGAGCTGCCTAAATTACATCTTTAACATTTTTAATAACTATGCACGTCATAATATATAGTCAATGCTTGGAAAATACAAGTCGTTTCCTTAACGAGTATGGGCTACCTAAATCACATATGAAAGCTGTATATAATTTCTTTTCTTGGACTTTCTATTAAATAATTATGTTTGAATACAGTGCATTAGAAATTGATGAATAATTGCTGAGGATTCACACAAGGTATTTTCTAGCAACCAGCATAGAGTACGTTTTTAGGGAAAAACAAATTTTAAATAAACACTTTAAACTTTTACTAAGGGAATACCAACTTGTTGTCTACAGTATACTTACTAATAAAGCAATTTAATTTTAAATAACTTCTATGTCATATTTTCGGAAATGGTAGGCATCAATATTTTCTTTGGAAACAATCGAAGATTGCCGAAGACACTCGAAGAGTGCACAAACGCGGACACTAAACCAATTAGCATCAATATCAAGTATTCCGTACTTTCGTAAGTTGCTCATTTCCTAGAACCAAATCTTCCGCAATGTACAATATCCTTAAAACTATCTATGTTAATATTCTTAACTACACTTCGTGAGACTCTTTTAATATTTTTAATCGTATCTTTCTTGCTTACAATACAGTCGGACTTGGCTTTACTACCAACAACTTTTAATACTAAACCCACATTAAATTTGTCTTTGAATTTCCCTATAACTTCTTTTGTTTACATGCGGTGTATTGTATTTATTATCTGCGGGGTACACCACTTTAAACCTAAAAATAAAAACAAGATAGTTTAATACGTCTATTAATAATTTTTGCTAATGTTGGCGATACAAATATGTAAAAACAAACTTTATCAAGAAATATGTTTTTAATAAAATACATACATGTATTGATAACATCTATAAACCGCTGTGATAACCAGAGTCTGGCGAATCTGGGATACCCAAATCTCTAAACATTTGCGCAGGCGATTACCTTGCAGCCGCATCCTTTAAGTACTGGATGGGGTAACATTCAATAATTTCCAACACTGTCAAGTAATTTAAATTGCTGCAATCATTAGACAGAGAAATACCGGCACGGCTTTCTTTCTCTAATAACGTTTGAACCCTTTCTTCCTCCGTCGTATTTCCACATACATTTTTATATCACCAACAAATTTTTCGTAAAATTATGGAAAGTTTCTACACCTTAACTCAGCCATTTTAAAACAGATTAATTCTCGCAAATTTAATAGCTTGATGCACTCGTACGCAGGTAGCACAATAACATTCCGATCTTTCGTAATCTCCATATTATATAAATTCTCTTTTTCAAAATTGTTCAACAGCCATATACTTCTATTAAAGGCTGTGCTCAGCTGCAATTTGAAATCTTGATCCAATTGTATGTCAACAACGTCGTTTCCAGTAGTCAAACCATTTAATCGAGTGTTTAGCGCGTCACGAGAAAATTGGTGAATTTGAAATTCTACTGGAAAAGTACACAATTTCTTTCAATCAAAGTAAGAGAATGTTATCGTAGAATCAGCACACATACCACTACAGCAAATAACTTGGATGGCAGGTTGAAGACCACCATATAAATCAAAACCAACTTCTATTATATGGTAGTGAGAATTTGGAGGAAATTCGTCTAACCTATAGGTTGTCTTACCAACTAGGTGGTTGATATTTAATTGTGGTACTCGCACATCACTTGTGACGTCAACACAAGAAAAATCCATCTATAACTTATAATTTTAATCAAACTCGACGATACTTTGACGACTAATGCACTGGAACATGACTTCCTCGCCTTTTATGCCGATGGTCAAGCGTGCGCAGCTCCTTGTTATGTTAATTGGCGTTATATGCAAGTCTTGACTGGAAAAGTGACGCATATAATTGTTTTATAGTGGGTTTTACCTGTATGTATTTAACCACCAACACCATTTTTAGAGTTATTATACAAAATTACTCTTAGCAGTATTTTTAATATAACTCCGTCGTGTAACCTATCAAATTAGTACAGAATTTTTTCCTGGGGAATCGAAATTAATTATCACGTCTTTTAAAATTAGCACCAACAAGGACCCGCATAGTGTTTTGATATTCAAAAACCTAACAGCAAAACACTTTCACATTTTTATTTAGATTTAACTCGATAATAGAGTTAAACTCCAAAAAATTTTATTAGTAGCTAGAATTGTTAAAATTTTCAATTAGTGAATCCACATACAAATGATTAAACCAAAAAGTATAATATATATATATTAATTCTGCACGGCGGGCTAGAAAGTGGTTAGATAATCTATTTTAAATGTAGTTCAAAATAAGACTTATTTTCTAAATAAATTTAGTGAAATGTATGATCATTAGCCTTGCATTGTTTTGTCGTTGACATCTGACTATTAATTTAATAAAAGCACTTTCCACAATTCTAGTTAATATACGAGAATACACATTCTATAATTTGATTTAAATTGGGTTAATGTAAGGACAAATTATACTTATACTTTCTCTATGTACATAAATACGGGGAAAATGATACCAAAAGTACATTTTAAGTTTATTTTTGTAAAACGTAAAGTCGTTTATAGTGTAATTAATAGTAATACAGAATTTTCCGTTTTTGAAAATTTCGTGTGAGGACTATCGACAAAGAAGAGTAAGTCTTAGTTTGAATTTTGCAAACGTAGAAGAAATTAATATTTACATGTATAATTCAAAAACTGTTAATCAATAATTTTTTCTAGAATGAACATCTTAAGTATTGCATGCAGTGTGTGCGAAAATGTTTTTACTGGATGTGATGCCATAAAAAAACACGACGAAAGGCACATCGAGATGGTTTATTTTCAGGAGGAACTAAAAATTACAGACAAAGAGTGGGAACAAATTAAGGATTTGGAAAACCAATCGACCGCAGCGCATAAAGAACGTATAAACGCCGCAATTCAGTTAGAACGAGCCAAGTTGCTATTTCAAAAACCATACGCCATAACAAAATCTTCTTCCAAAATCATAATTGTAAGCCTGAACCCGTTCGACGATTACAAAATAATTTTTAGATTTGTTGACACCATATCGCAAAGCGTACTTGATGTATTTCTCAACCTATTTAGGAAGTTTATATCAAATCTTCCACACATTATACGCACTATGGAAGTTGGCATGCGTAATCAGATATGCAAATTCGACAACTTGCGTTTTTATTTAAATAAGAATTGTTTAGTGAAGATGGTGACATTTGATGAGAATTATATGATATTTACCAAAGGAACTTTAGAGCATTTTTTAGGGGTATCTCAGATCGTTCCCAACCATGCTAATAGTTTAAAAGAACTAACGGAAAACGGTACTCCTAATATAGATCTGTTTCTGTTAGATATCGCAATGGAAAGTTATAATAGGAATGATGTCTTACAGAATGTCGCACATGATGAAATTAAAAGCAAATACAGTAATAGTGATATTGGGGTCATATTATACGAATTTATAAGAACCTACCCAAGATTGTTTGAAAACAGTATTTGTTAGCAAGTTGAGTATATGGAAGAATACAACAGGTTTCCATTCCACGCATTTACGGGCGATGTTTAAATTTTTAACCAAAGACTGAAAATTTTGTAACACTATTAATTACACTTTTGTTTTCTTATACGTTTCTAAATTGTTGTATTACAACTACAGATATTAATAGCTGTCAATAAAATTATGTTATAGTTTTAAATAAAACGATTCTGATTAATAATTTTGTAAAACGTTTATAACACCCTTTTAAAAAATAATACACATCTTTGTTATAATTCACTAAACAATTCTTATTTAAATAAAAACGCAAGTTGTCGAATTTGCATATCTGATTACGCATGCCAACTTCCATAGTGCGTATAATGTGTAGAAGATTTGATATAAACTTCCTAAATACGTTGAGAAATACATCAAGTACGCTTTGCGATATGGTGTCAACAAATCTAAAAATTATTTTGTAATCGTCGAACGGGTTCAAGCCTACAATTATGATTTTGGAAGAAGATTTTGTTATGGCGTATGGTTTTTGAAATAGCAACTTGGCTCGTTCTAACTGAATTGCGGCGTTTATACGTTCTTTATGCGCTGCGGTCGATTGGTTTTCCAAATCCTTAATTTGTTCCCACTCATTGTCTGTAATATTTAGTTCCTCCTGGAAATAAACCATCTCGATGCGCCTTTCGTTGTGTTTTTTTATGGCATCACATCCAGTAAAAACATTTTCGCATACACTGCATGCAATACTTAAGATGTTCATTCTAGAAAAAATTATTGATTAACAGTTTTTGAATTATACATGTAAATATTAATTTCTTCTACGTTTGCAAAATTCAAACTAAGACTTACTCTTCTTTGCTGATAGTCCCCACACGAAATTTTCAAAAACGGAAAATTCTGTATTACTATTAATTACACTATAAACGACTTTAAGTTTTACAAAAATAAACTTAAAATGAACTTTTGGTATCATTTCCCCCGTATTTATGTACATAGAAAAAGTATAAGTATAATTTGTCCTTACATTAACCCAATTTAAATCAAATTATAGAATGTGTATTTCCGTATATTAACTAGAATTGTGGAAAGTGCTTTTATTAAATTAATAGTCAGACGTCATCGACAAAACAATGCAGGGCTAATGATCATACATTTCACTAAATTTATTTAGAAAATAAGTCTTATTTTGAACTACATTTAAAATAGATTATCTAACCACTTTCTAGCCAGCCGTGCAGAATTAATATATATATTATACTTTTTGGTTTAATCATTTGTATGTGGATTTACTAATTGAAAATTTTAACAATTCTAGCTACTAATAAATATTTTTTGGAGGTTAACTCTATTATCGAGTTAAATCTAAATAAAAATGTGGAAGTGTTTTGCTGTTAGGTTTTTGAATATTAAAACACTATGCGGGTCCTTGTTGGTGCTAATTTTAAAAGACGTGATAATTAATTTCGATTCCCCAGGAAAAAATTCTATGCTAATTTGATAGGTTACACGACGGAGTTATATTAAAAATACTGCTAAGAGTAATTTTGTATAATAATTCTAAAAATGGTGTTGGTGGTTAAATACATACTGGTAAAACCCACTATAAAACAATTATACGCGTCACTTTTCCAGTCAAGACTTGCATATAACGCCAATTAACATAACAAGGAGCTGCGCACGCTTGACCATCGGCATAAACGGCGAGGAAGTCATGTTCCAGTGCATTAGTCGTCAAAGTATCGTCGAGTTTGATTAAAATTATAAGTTAAAGATGGATTTTTCTTGTGTTGACGTCACAAGTGATGTGCGAGTACCACAATTAAATATCAACCACCTAGTTGGTAAGACAACCTATAGGTTAGGCGAATTTCCTCCAAATTCTCACTACCATATAATAGAAGTTGGTTTTGATTTATATGGTGGTCTTCAACCTGCCATCCAAATTATTTTCTGTAGTGGTATGTGTGCTGATTCTACGATAACATTCTCTTACTTCGATTGGAAGAAATTGTGTACTTTTCAAGTGGAATTTCAAATTCACCAATTTTCTCTTGACGTGCTAAACACTCGATTAAATGGTTTGACTACTGGAAACGACGTTGTTGACATACAATTGGATCAAGATTTCAAATTGCACCTGAGCACAGCCTTTAATAGAAGTATATAGCTGTTGAACAATTTTGAAAAAGAGAATTTATATAATATGGAGATTACGAAAGATCGGAATGTTATTGTGCTACCTGCGTACGAGTGCTTCAAGCAATTAAATTTTCGAGAATTAATCTGTTTTAAAATGGCTGAGTTAAGGTGTAGAAACTTTCCATAATTTTACGAAAAATTTGTTGGTGATATAAAAAATGTATGTGAAAATACGACGAAGGAAGAAAGGGTTCAAACGTTACTATAGGAAGAGAGCCGTGCCAGTATTTCTCTGTCTAATGATTGAAGCAATTTAAATTACTTGACAGTGTTGGAAATTATTAAATGTTACCCCATCCAGTACTTAAAGGATGCGGCTGCAAGGAAATCGCCTGCGCAAATGTTTGGAGATTTGGGTATCCCAGATTCGCCAGACTCTGGTTATCACAGCGGTTTATAGATGTTATCAATACATGTATGTATTTTATTAAAAACATATTTCTTGATCAAGTTTGTTTTTACATATTTGTATCGCCAACATTAGCAAAAATTATTAATAGACGTATTAAACTATCTTGTTTTTATTTTTAGGTTTAAAGTGGTGTACCCCGCAGATAATAAATACAATACACCGCATGTAAACAAAAGAAGTTATAGGGAAATTTAAAGACAAATTTAATGTGAGTTTAGTATTAAAAGTTGTTGTTAGTAAGGCTAAGTCCGACTGTGTTGTAAGCAAGAAAGATACGATTAAAAAGATTAAAAGGGTCTCACGAAGTGTAGTTAAGAATATTAACATAGATAGTTTTAAGGATATTGTACATTGCGGAAGATTTAGTTCTAGGAAATGAGCAACTTACGAAAGTACGGAATACTTGATATTGATGCTAATTGGTTTAGTGACCGCGTTTGTGCACTCTTCGAGTGTCTTCGGCAATCTTCGATTGTTTTCAAAGAAGATATTCAAGCCTACCATTTCCGAAAATATAATATAGAAGTTATTTAAAATTTAATTGCTTTATAGTAAGTATACTGTAGACAACAAGTTGGTATTCCCTTAGTAAAGGTTTAAAGTGTTTATTTAAAATTTGTTTTTCCCTAAAAACGTACTCGATGCTGGTTGCTAGAAAATACCTTGTGTGAATCCTCAGCAATTATTCATCAATTTCTAATGCACTGTATTCAAACATAATTAATTAATAGAAAGTCCAAGAAAAGAAATTATATACAGCTTTCATATGTGATTTAGGTAGCCCATACTCGTTAAGGAAACGACTTGTATTTTCCAAGCATTGACTATATATTATGACGTGCATAGTTATTAAAAATGTTAAAGATGTAATTTAGGCAGCTCATAATCGTTAAGGAAACGACTTGTATTTTCCAAACATTTGAGCATATAATTATGACGTGCATAGTTATTAAAAATGTTAAACCAGAAAATTGATAACTGTTTAAAATTTAAAAAGTTATGGTTTTGAATATTCTAAAAAAACAGTGCATCACCGTTTGAAAAATGGTTTTAAATATTAAACACTTATGGGGTATAAAAGATTCATTTCTAAAATCTCCACGGTTTTTGATTTTTGGAGATGTTTGCTTATAGAGCGAAGAGCAAAATTTAGAGGTTTGAGAGCTTTAAAGTGTAACTTTGTATAAAGTAGTCCTATTTTAAATCTGTTTACAGATTCGGATTCTGCGTAAAATTTTAGACTAATTTAATTATCGCATGTATAAAAAAATTTATAAGGCCGGTCAGAAATCGCTACCGGTATATTTTCTTAAAATTGGGGTAGCTCTCTGGGGGATAGCGCTATGTGAAAAATTTAAAGAGATTCAGGTAGCTGGGAAAAATCTAATATTAATTGATACCAAACAAGGTACATTTATCTCGAAAGATGCAATGGCTAGTCAAAGAGAACTATTTGTTAGGTTTGCTTATAGAGCAAAGAGCAAAATTTAGAGGATCAGGACTTTAAAGGGGTATAACTTTGCAGGGCGTGGTCCGATTTCAAATTTGTTTACAGATTCGAATTCTGCGTAAAATTTTAGACTAATTTGATGTATCGCATGTATAAAAATATGTTTACGGACGGTCTGAAATCGCAACAGGTAAGAAATCTTAAAATGAGGGTAGCTTCCTTGGGAATGGCGCTATCTAAAAAATTCCTAGAGATTCGGGCAGCTGAGAAAATTCTAATATTAATTGATACCAAACAAGATAGTTTAATCTCGAAAGATTGAAAATGGTTAGTTGAAGAAAACTATTTGGTCCAGATGTGGGAGGAAATGAGGATGCCCATTTATCTTGAAAGATGAAAATTTAAGATATATTTATCTCGAAAGATGAAAAATGGTTAGTCAAAGAAAACTATTTGGTCCAGATGTGTGGGGAAATGTGGATGCTGGGGGAAATGTGGCGGCAGTTTTGTCAGTTTTGCACTACTATCGAAATAAGGCGGATAACCTTATAAGGCAAAAGTGAACTAGTTAGTTAACCCTTATGTAAACGACGCGAATAACTCGGAGCCACAGCAGAATATTGCAACAAATTTAACTATAATATAACCTAAGGCAATGATAAAAGCAATAAATTTTTGAACGTTGAGAACTGACAGATAACATACCTTCTAGAGAGGACCAATTCAAACATGAAAACGAGATTGGCCGCAAAAGGTCTAGAAGTTGTTACGTCAGAACGCCTAGACTTTAAGAGATGATGAATGTTAAATAGGGTGGCATGCAAGATACCTAATGGTAATACGTCACTTAAGGTGCCTTACTACAACAGTCAATTAAAGTGTTTTGACACACACAAGAGAATAGATTATTTGAATTGCAATGGTTTCAGAACGTAGAATAGATAATTAGAATAATTAAACTACTGCAAGATATAGTCTTGTTGATTGAAATAAGAAATATAAGAATGTGATGGTTTGTGATGTGGACCAATAGCTATGAAAATATTTACTTTCTTAAGAAAATAAGGTTTTCAGCATTAGTTGATAATTATATTCTGAAAAAGACAACAGTAAGCAGATCTGCAATGGTAAAACTTAAAGCAATTTGTTTAGATATTTAATAATTTTCTAAATGGACCGATATTTATAGACTACTTAGATGAGGTACATAATGAGATTCTGTTTTGTGTGCAATTCTTTGACTTAGGGTTGTATGTAAAAGTCTACGATTTCTGTGATATTTGGGGTTTAAAACAGCACTTGTATTCAATTTGGTAATTATTTTAGGATTGTGTATATAAAATACAAATGACAAGGTGAAACGCTATCTTTAGAGTAAAAATCAATAATTGTACTAAATAATTTCAGTGAGCTAAAAGTTAATTTAGCATCATCCTTGTAAATAATAATTACAAATAGCGTGTGTTATATTATAAACATAATTTTACTGTTGTATTTAAAAAGTACAAAGCATTGTAAATTTCATATTATAAACCAAGGTAACGTTCAGAGTTAAGTTATAGAAAAGCTTTAGCAATTGAATTTGTTTTAGTTTGAATTTATTTGTCAAAGTTTTCCTGGTATAGTTAAGGAGCGTTATAAGATAAGACGACACAAATAACAAGCAATTGTGTTTTAAAATGGGTATAAGTGGGATAAGCAGAAATAGAACTTTAACGGTCAGGAACAACGGGAATAACAGACAAGGCAAACAGGTGATTTAACGCGTATGTACTGAAGCCAGTATTATTAGAGGCGTGTTTTAAATGTTAACTTTTGCCAGTAATGCAGCGAAGTTCGCAGAAATGTTTATAGTACGTGCGTTGTTGAGAGTGTAAACTTAAGCTTTCGGAAAAAATCGGTGTCGGTTGGGAGTGAAATTCACAGAAATGTATACTTTATCTTGTGGTGTGAAAGAAATTTGTAAGATTTCGTTGGCCGTTAGAGTTGTTGTTTCTAGAATTTGTAGAAAAATCTAATCGCTGAAAGTTTCAAGAATTGAATGTTTGTATTGACGATGTTAACAAGCTTTAGAGGGGCAAACGAAAGATATATATATATATATATATATATATATATATATATATATAAGCCCTAACGAATGGTGGTGAGGCTCTCGCCCTCTCTCTTTTTCGAAGTTTTCAGCAGGTGTGTGTCTGTTTAGACTTACACTGGTAGTTACAACCAGCTAACGGCACCAGGTATTAAAGTTCTAAAGTAAAAATGTTACATTTTATTTTGCACAAACTGTGCTTTATATACAATTGCGAATAGAGTAAAACAGTGTTTACCGAGAGATTTGGGAGTTAAAATGCAGCTTAAAGGTGGAAAATAAGATAACCCTATGCTGGTGTGGCTGCAGTTAGCAGTGGTTGTGATTGCTATCCAGATTGGATGTTCGGGTACGCAGCAGTCGTTGATAGTATGATGTCAGTCCTGGGGGGCAGCAATAGAATCCAGGTCACTGTTGTTTTGTTTGCATATGTGTATAAACAGGTGTTTTGTGCTTTTTGTGTATACTGTTATGAACTAAAAAGATAAACTAGGGAAGTGCTATGAATTAAACTTTTGCTATTGCATTATTGAACTTTTTTTCTTTGTTGAAATTTAGGTTTTAAAAATAATTGATGATACTAATAACTTTTGGTATGTTCAAGGTAAAAGGGTACTTTGTGCTATATTTGCACGAACGCTTAAGGATTATTATGAGCTCGTACTAAACCGGAGGTGAAGTGAAGCTGTGGGAAAGCCTTCTTAATTTTTTTGTAGATAATAAAACTGTAAATAAATATTTGTGTAATAAGGGATTTCAAAATGTATTGTGAAATATGTTATTTTAACAAAGAGAATATACATGATGTATAATTAAAGAGTGAACGAAGAGTTTTATGTTGATCTGGGAGTGTCTTTGTTTATGAATATGTTAATAAACTTAGGCGTTTTTACCGTAGCAGAATTTTTTTGTAGTTAGTTTGGTTTTGAAAAAAGCAGCCGAGCAGCCGTGGCATACTTCGTTGCGAAACAGAGTTATTGTAAGTTTTTGTAGGTATATGAGCAGCATCGAAAGTTTGTAGCATGTTTGCATTTATTCCAGGTGCAAGTCGGTAGTGGATATTAGTCAAAATAACAATCACTGACCGTTCAAGGTTAGAATAGCGATGTGTTGTCAGGATAACAATCACCGATTGCGTGTCTTATCAGAATAATAATCACTGAACGTGTAAGGATAATTTAGGTAAACGAAGCTTAAATAGAGTAAAAGTCTAGACAATCCTTGTATACACACATATACACGCAGTGGTACGCATAGACAGGGGTGTACATGGGCAGGGGTGTGCATGGGCAAGGATGTGACTGGACGTACACGAAGGAAGAGAAATTTAACAGTCACCAAGCATCTAATTCTTTATTTGGGTGGTATCGAGTGCTTGCCGGCGTATGTATCCGGAGTAAAAAACACGATTTGTACACACAGCTTATTAATAAAATTAGTTTATCAAGCGAAGATGACAAGCGTTACGTCATTCCTGGATGTGTATTAACCTATGCATGGAAGCATAAAAATATAGGTCTAAGATAGTTGTTTATTTTTGTATAGATTATGTAAATTTATTGTATATTAGTTTTAAGATTCTATAATTTTTAAGTTTTCCCCCCACCTTCCATTCTTCCAAATCCTTCTTGTTTCTATCCTCGTGAGCAGAGTGTACGTGTTACCTCTAATTGGTGTTTTCTGGACAACCAATATCTTGTTGTTTTGTAATCTGCAAAATGTTGGTTGACTAACAACGCGTACCAGTTGTAATTATTACAGTTAATAAATTTCTAAATCTAGTCCATGCGTTTTATGTGGAGGTATATGGAGTGTTGTGAAGGAATGTAGAGGATGTGGAGGGATGTGGGGAGGGTGGGATGTGGAGGGATGTGGTAGGATGTGGAGGGATGTGTAGAGGGATGTGGAGGCATGTGGATGAATGTGGTGAGATGCGGAGGGCTGTGGAGGGATGTGTGGAGGAATGTGTGGAGGAATGTGTGGAGGGATGTGTTGGGATGTGGAGGGATGTGGAGAGATGTGTGGAGGGATGTGGAAGCATGTGGAGAAATGTGGAGAGATGTGGAGGCATGTGTGGTGAGATGTGCAGGGATGTGGAGGGTTGTGAAATGATGTGAAGGAATGTAGAGGGATGTGGAGGGATGTGGAGAGCGGTGGAGAGACGTGGAGGAATGTGAAGGGATGTGGAGGGATGTGAAGGAATGTGGAGGGATGTGAAGAGATGTGGAGGGCGGTAGTGAGATTTGGAGGGAGGTGGAGGAGGGTGAGGAGGTAGAGGGGCTCCAGAATGCCTGTTCTCCGTCTACTCTTATAAATGGGAATCATGTAACCATGTTGAAGTTCTTTAACAACCATCAGGTTGCTAATATCTATGTAGAGCCAGGTAGATAGGAAAAAGATAGAAGAGTATAGGAAGACCTAGACCAAGCTATATTAGTCAAATTATTAGAAATTTAGGTTGTGAAGCGTATGTAGAACTTCTTAGACTAGCACAGAATAGAAAAGAAGTTAGAGCTGCGTCAAACCGACCTTAAGTAAGGTTGAAAACAAAATAATAATGATGATTCCATAGTGGTTTAAATATGAAAGATATCGTGCCAGATTTATTCAAATTAACGTCTAGAAGATTCATCTTACAAGTTTTTAGTGTCATTACTGCACCAACCATACCTGTCAATTACTCCTTTGTGTAAAGACCTGACGTTCCTTCCGAACATATTTTTCCATTCTACACAAGATATTCCGTCGCCTTGTTACAGAAACCTCACAGAAACGCGTGTGCTACAAACAGTTAATCGAAGAGTAGTATTCAAGGACAAAAGTTGGCAAAGTAGCATGAAGACAAACCCCTCTTAAGATAATGCGAAACCAAAAGAACGTCTTAAATTGCCAAAAAATTTAACATGTATATCATTTCCAAAACCTTTACATATTTCATAAATCGATTGACGGTGAAAGCTGTTGTTTTTCCTACAACGCTAGGTTAACAAACGTTACTAAATTTTGTTTGCAAACTTAAGAGTACATTCGGGTTTGTTATATTTTTTGTCGGTTTATCCCATCTCTAAAACAATTACGAAAATTAATGTACAATTATTATGCAATTGTAAACAAAACTCCGTTTTCATATCTATCGCTCGTAAATGTGTTCAAACAATTTGCCGATCCTTAAGCTTCTAAAACAAACTTTGTGAGTGGTTGGTTTACCAACTATTAAACTTGTATTGCTATGACCATGCTTAATCCTAACTTTGTAATGCAAATTAGTTCATAAATAAATCAGAGATGAACTTATCAAAGCTGTAGTATAAGGTATATAACACACACTATTAAATAAAACGAAACGTGGATGTGTTTTACCTGCATGATTTACGATATAAATCTTTTTCAATAAAAACTAGTTTATTTCATTTCGAACATTTAAAATAAACCTATTGAAAATGAATTGTGAAGCTAAAGATCTTGTATTTGCGAATCTCGAATCTCGTCTCTGGATTAATTTCAATTAGACCTGCTGCAAATAGGGTTTTTGGGGGAACACTAGTCGCAGGTCGTAGTTGGTGGTTGCTGGACGGCGCTAAAATATCATATGCAGACGTTTCAATCAGTGTCGTATGGCGGGCGTGTCCAACGCGCTAGCTCCTATATTTTGGAGGCGGCGAATCCGTAATTTTTATAAATAGAAATCATACTTTATATTAATACCTATGTAAAGGATAAAACGATGGTAAAAGAAATGGGCCAGAAATCGAGAAATGTAGCTTTGTTCTGAAAAGATTAAAAGAACAAGAGAAACAATTTCAATTGCTTATTGAAAATTTATAGAAAACGCAAGGGTACGATAATGTGTTTAATATGCATGGAAAATTAGTGAGCTACAACGTAGAGTTTAGGAAATAAACAGTCACCAATTTTTTACACCGTGTACAGTACAGTCTGTAAACCTCAATGTGAATGATTATTATTATTATTATTACCGACTTTATTATTTTTAAAATCAATTATTTGTGTGCAAGCAATAAGGGAGATTAGGGCCAAACGGCCCTGTCTTACATCTAACTTATAGCCTGCAGATACATTTTTATATACAATATTGTATTAAATAGAAAAACAGCAAGGTAGATAAACATGCACAATACACAAAG
Organism: Platerodrilus igneus; assembly: GCA_036346225.1. NCBI lineage: Eukaryota > Metazoa > Arthropoda > Insecta > Coleoptera > Lycidae > Platerodrilus > Platerodrilus igneus. Next base: position 44,257 of record JARFIW010000699.1, read on the forward strand.
TATAATACACGCATAAACAAACTATACTACACAGCACACACACACACACACACACACACACACACACACACACACACACACACACACACACACACACACACACACACACACACACACACACACGTTCACATTCACGCATGCATTCGCTTCAGGCAGAAACAAGGTAGACCGTAGCGTTTTAGCAAATTCATGAACGGCTGTTAGTGTCTTTGATGGAATAATCATACAATAATTCACGGAATTTTGTTTTTGAGGAGGCGTTCCTAATATTTTCTGGAATAGAGTTCCAGAGAAGCAAACCTGTGACCAGAAACTAAGAGTGGTACATTTGAGAATGGTGGATAGGAGTAGATAGTACATCCACTGGCCTGGTATTGAAAGTCCTACTTGAAAGTAGAGAAAACTGCGATGATAAATATGACAGCGATTGTTGTATCAGTAGTTTATTAATAAAAATTGCTAGGTGAAGTTTGCGTTTTTCATCAAGCATAAGCCAATTTAATTAAGAGTAGAAAATGCTAACTCTGGCGTAATATTTTAAATCAAAAATATAACGAATGCATGTATTTTGTACGCGCTGTAAACGCATACATGATTCAATGTTCTTAAACAAAACAAACAAACAAAGCAGCGTTTACTATTAGCACCTACCTTTTAATAATGAGGCGGCCGTGAAACAACCTTGTAGCATCTACTCTTCTCTTGGGCGGATGAATCAGAGCACATCAACCAATAGCGGCTTTCTACAAACAAGCGGTTCACAAGTGTAATACTTATTATAATAGCGGCGGCGTGCAACAAAGCGGTTCATCCCATTAATTCCACGAAGAACGTATAGACACTATGCGGTTTAATTGACAGCTGTTTTCACTACGAAACGAGAAACTCTTCTTGCAGGGCGTGCACGATCGATGCGGTCAATTCGACAGACGAGACAAAACTATATTATTTGTAGAACGTGGATTTTCCAATCGATACACAGCTGTTGTAGATGCGCACTAACACACCGAGCTTATTCCCCACGGCAATGTTTGTGGTGCTTTGAAGTAAATTCAAGGAAATTCCACTCTAACTAATCCAAATATATGCGACGAATTTGAAATAAGCAACAAGCTCAATGTAATAATAAATCCTAACTATAAATTATTTATAAGAACGGAACATACCGCCCACCAAAATGCAACGCATTTTAGAAGAAAAAATAATTATAAGGCGGGGGCGGAATGACCAAGCGAAAGAAAAAGCGAACAAAAAAAAAGGATCTACAAAAACAAACAAAAGAAAAAAGAAGAATTCTTTTTCTACATTGCGGGCAAGGGGCAGAGCTTTAACACAGAACGTTTCAGCTCGCCATGATCGGTTTAAGCGTGACCACCCTAACAATACCATATATCCCAGGATGCACAGCGACAACTCGGCCGAAGGACCAACAAAGTAGAGGAACATTAGCGGCCTTAATTAGTACTAAGGTGCCCAAATCAACTTGAGGAGACGGGGTGTGCAACTTTGAGTGTTGTTGTAGCGAGTGTAGGTATTCTTTGGACCAACGGGACCAAAAATCTTGGTCAATGCGTTAGAGCAGTTGCCAGCGCGAGAGGCGGTTAAGCGGTAGGTGCGAAAGTGCGGGCTCCAGAATGGCGGTTAAAGGAGACAAAGTTAAAAAATGACTGGGTGTAAGACTGCTCAAACCATTGGGGTCAGTGCTCAAAAGTGTGAGAAGACGTGAATTCAAGATGGCCTCAATTTAGATAAAGACAGTAACCAACTCTTCAAAAGTTAATACTTGCTCGCCAATAGTGCGTAGTAGCAAGGTCTTAACAGATTTTACTCCCGCTTCCCATAAGCCACCAAAATGAGTTGAAGCTGGCGGTATAAAATGCCACGAGATATGGTCCTTGGAAGCAGCAAGCTTGGCGAGATGAATCAACTGTTTATGAGCACCCACAAAATTTGTGCCACAATCACTATAGAGGTGATCACAACGGCCACGCCTGGCAATAAATCGGCGCAGAGCCGCTAGAAAGGCGTCTGTTAACAAGTCAAATACGACTTCAAGGTGCAGCGCCTTGGTAGCCATACAGATAAAAAGACATAAATATGATTTAAAAACTTTAGCGCCCCGTAGTCGAGACATAGTAGTAGAAAAGGGACCAGCGAAATCGACGTCCGAACACAAAAAAGGTTTGACTTGAGTAACTCAACATAAAGGCAGGTTGCCCATAGGCGTTTGTAACGCGACAGCATTGATCTTCCAGTACGTTAGACAGTAACTCAAAATACGACGGATAGATCGCCTTCCAGAAATAATCCAGAAGTGCTGACTGACGAGAAAATGGATCATTTGAGCACCCGCGTGGAAGTATTTCAAATGAACGTAAGTAACATGCTGATCGGTGAATCGACTTTTGCTAGGTAACAAAGCAAGAAATTTACGGTCAGAGGACAAAGGCGCGTGAGCCAGGCGACCTCCGACTCGCAAATTTCCATTACGAATAAAAGGAGACAATTTGCGATAACTCTCTTTTAAAGGAGAATTAGAATAAATGGCTTCAAATTCGATAGCGAAATAAGATTGTTGAGTATACACAAGCAAAGAGATCAGAGCATTGTGCAACTCACAAGATGACAAAGGTCCGGAGTACCTTTCGAGCGGGTGACGTAGATTATGACGAAAACGGAGAATCCTAGCAACAATGCGAGTGATAAAAAGAAAGGAAGAGTGATTTTCTAGAATTGATTGAATCCAAGAGGATGTTACGACAGCGGATAAAACAATAGAGCGTTGTTCAGTGAGAACTTCAGCAATATCTGAAGGCGGAATATATGGGCTGTTGTTTTCGAAAGACCCATACAAGGTTGGTAAAGCCGCCCACGATAGAAAACATTGGCACAAGTCGGTAGGGAGTAAACCACGTGACCCGACATCGGCAGGATTTTCGGTGGAGGGGATGTGATGCCAAGAGGCACGAGACGTGTTTTCCTGAATGTAAGCAACACGGTTGGCAACGAAAGTCTTTCAATGCTGCGGCGGGGAACGAATCCACGAAAGTATTACCATGGAGTCAGACCAACAATAAATTTTATGAAAAGTAAGGTTTGAATCAAAAGTTTTGAGAACAAAAGTTAATAATTTTGATGCCAGAGTGGCGGCCAACAATTCGAGACGAGGTAAAGAGATTGTACGAAGAGGTGCAACCTTAGACTTAGCGCACACTAAGCGAACCTCAACGGCGGAAGGAGTAACAAAGCGAAAATAAACAACAGCACAGTAACCACGTTTGGAAGCGTCAGCATAACAATGAACTTCGCATGTAGTAAACTGTGGCGGTATAAGCAAGCGGGGTAAAGCGAAATCCAAAAAAAGCGGTAGCTCGTGCGAGTATTTCTTTCACAAACGGTGGAGATCGGGGTGAGGGGGAGCATCCCAATCTAATTTTAACGACTATAAGCGTTGAATTAAGTGTTTTACCAAAAAAGTAAGAGGGGATAAGAGTCCCATGGGGTCAAAAAATGTGAGCTAAGTTCGAAAGTAGGTTGCGTTTAGTACAGCAGGTACTTAGTGGCTGAACTAGAAAACAAAAATTATCTGAAGTGGGATTCCATAGAAGATCTAAAACTTTTAAGTGTTGAGTATCAGGATCCTCAAAGGAGCGGGGTTGCGCAAATTACTGCGTAGCAAAAAGATCTTTTAATAATCCGGGATGGTTACTTGACCATTTATGAAGTTCGAAACCACCAAGTTTTAAAAGAGCAATTAGTTGGTTACGTAGAGCGAGGGTTGAGTCAATAGAATCTCCATCAGTAACGATGTCATTAATATAAGTATAGTGGCGAAGTGCGAAAGCTGCCAACGGATAAGAATTTTCTTCGTCTACAGCCAACTGCTGAAGCGTTGGTATGGCAAGAAATGGAGCACAATTGATTCCATACGTAACGGCATTTAATTTAAAATCCTGAATGGGCTCCTCAGGGGAGAAGCGCCAAACAATTCGTTGATAGTCACATAAGAATGTAAACGAAATTGTAACAAAATGGCGGTAATATCGGCGTGCAACTACGGCCCAACAAACAAGTGATCGTTTAAGGACGATCGAGACAGGGTTTTAGCGGATGCGTTGAAAACAACTCGTAATTTCGTACTTATGCTTTCGGGTTTCACAACGCAATGATGCGGGATGTAATAAGAAAAGTCCGAATGAGACCCAATAACAACAGATTGCATATGTTGAGAATCAAGATATTCACGCATAAACGAAGCGTATTGTTTGTAAACACGAGGTTGCTTGAGTAGACGAATTTCTAAAGAAATAAAACGTTGTAAGGCAAGATCACGACTACCTGGAAAAAATGGTTCCTGATCTCTAAACGGTAGTGAGACGACATAATGACCTTGTTCACTGTGTCGAAATGTATTGATAAAATGTTTATCAACAAGAGTTTCTTCAGGCTTGAAAGGTTGAGCGGCGGGGACAGCTTCGACTTCCCAGAACTTAGCGACAATATCTTCCAATGGGGAAGTAGAATCTGTCATGCAAAACAAGCTAGTTATTTCAGAAGCGGGCGAGGAAGGTATGCTTCCCATTAAAACATATCCAAAGATGGTATTAATAGCAACAGGTTGATCGCTATCACCCTGGATGCGACCGTCTAATAACACTTGGGGGAAAATATCCGTGCCAAGTAAGAAATCAATGGGTCCAGATTGAGCAAAGAGCGGATCATCTAGCTTGAGGTTAGCCAGGTGATTGAAATGTTGCAAAGAAATATTAGAAGTAGGTAAATTCTCACAAATTTGGGGAAGTACTACAACTTGAAAATTAATAATCGGTGAATAAACACCTATTGATTTGAGCGAAATAGCGACAGTGCCATACTGAGCAGCTGAGCGCATGGAACCTAAACCACTAAGAGTACGCGAATGTGGAGTAGTACGAAAACCTAAACGTTTCACACCACTTTGCAAAATAAAAGAAGTCATACTTCCTGAATTGAGTAAATTGCAAAATTGCTGAAAAGAACCAGAGCAATCGGCAATTTCTACTTAAACGGTGGAAGGTAAAACAACAGAAGGTTTAGCTGAAGAATTAAAAAAAAACGACGTTCGAAGTTGACGGACCACCACAGCTGAACGAAGTCGAAGATTCCTCAAAGGCCCGAGGTGCGGAAGGCTTGTAGCGATCTTGAATAGCGGGAGAAGTGCGCGGTGATACCTTAGAGGCGGCGGTGTCCGGGTTCAAGCGAGCCTGGTTATTAGCGAAAGAGGGTTTAGACGAAACGCGATCGAAGTGCAATAACAAATGATGACGTTGATTACAATGGCGGCATAAAAAAGTAGACTTACATTTATTTAAAATGTGAGAATTACTAAGGCAATTAATACAAAGATGTTAGTTTTTTACTAAGTTGTAGCGATCTTGCGACGAAAGTTTAACGAAATCATTACAACGATAAAGATTGTGGTCTTGTTTACTAAGCGGGCATTTATCAGAATTAGTCTTTGTCTGAACTAACATGGAAACAGCGGAATGAGGTTTAGACGGATTGCTAGAATGAAGAACTTTGTTTAAATCGGTTTTATGATTTACCGACAAATTCGATAAGGATTTACACGTATTTTCGAGATAAGCAATTAACTTTTTATATGATGGGATAGCGGTTGGATCTTGGTGCATTTCAAAACTACGAGCAGTGTGTACATCCAAGCGGTTGAATATCATTCGTACAAGAATGAAATCCCAATGCTCCACGGGCAAATCAAATTTTTTAAGCGCCTATAAATTATCAACAAAAGTATCGACTAATTTTTGCAAACCGACGGGGATATCAGAGTTTAATTTAGGAAATTTATCAATGTTGTTCCATAGAGCAGAGGTAATGTAACGAATATTACAATATTTTCCACAAAGTTTTGTATATGCAAGAGCATAATTGGCTGCGGTGAGATCAAAGTTTTTAATAGTTAGAAGTGCGGAATTTTTTAGTGATGATTGAAGATACGAAAATTTATCTACGTCGGACAAATCGTAATTAAAGTGAACTAGACTATCAAAACGGTCAATGAAGCTCTCAAACAAAGTGGTTCCCATCAAATGTACGCAGGGTCAGCGGGGGTAATGATACCTTTGACCTTAAATTATCTAGCAACGGTGGGGACACCTCAACCTGCGGTAAAGATTGGCTGGTAAAAAGCTTATAATATAGCGCTTTTATTTGGAAATAATTGTGGTCAAAACGTTACCGGACGAAGTCTTCGAGTTTAAATTTTTCCTCCTCGTCACCGGCTGAAGAAATCGCGCCCACAATCCAATTGTGATGCGTGAGAAACTCTCTCTAGCGGTTTTCAAAGACTCATACTGAGCGCGAAACAAATCTAAAAAGGCGGGTTCCTCAGTAGATCTTTGATCAATCTCAATCATCTCTTCTAGCGAATTAGTTGCGATGCTGCGTAAGAAACAGGTACGCTTGAGTGTTTCTGCCATAATTAAATATAAATACAAATATAAAGCGGACGAAATAAAGAACGAAACTTGACGATTTATAATTGCCTTGCGGCGATAACACAAATGTAAACCTAATTGCACGAGAGATAAGAAAACTCGTAAATAACCTAACGATACAAATTATGCTGATTGGCTGTCACTACTTTAACGAGCGGTATCAATTAATTATAAGCCTGTTATGTATTCCAAATCCGACGAGAAGCATACCAAAAATGTAAAATGTGGCGTAACTTTCGAAAAGCTCTTTTTTGTAGAGAAATGTGGACTGCACTTAATTTAACGGTGTTTTAACAAGCAACATGATTAAATGTACTTAAACAAAACAAACAAACAAAGCAGCGTTTACCATTAGCACCTACCTTTTAATAATGAGGCGGCCGTGAAACAACGTTGTAGCATCCACTCTTCTCTTGGGCGGATGGATCAGAGCACATCAACCAATAGCGGCTTTCGACAAACAAGCGGTTGACAAGTGTAATACTTATTATAATAGCGGCGGCGCGCAACAAAGCGGTTCATCCATTAATTCCACGAAGAACGTGTAAACACTATGCGGTTTAATAGACAGCTCTTTAAAAAGATATAACATAACGAACTGTTTTCACTACGAAACGAGAAACTCTTCTTGCAGGACGTGCACGATCGCTGCGGTCAATTCGACAGACGAGACGAAACTATATTATTTTTAGAACATGGATTTTCCAATCGATACACAGTTGTTGTAGATGCGCACTAACACACCGAGCTTATCACTCACTTCCATGTTTGTGGTGCTTCAAGAAAACTCAAGGAAATTCCACTCTAACTAATCCAAATAAACCGCGACGAATTTGAAATAAGCAACAAGCTCAATGTAATAGTAAATCCTAACCATAAATTATTTACAAAAACGAAACAACTACAAATATCAAAATTATTTTTATTGTTTTAATTATGAAGAGACTTGTTTTATTCACAACTTGAATCCTTATATTCTTTAAGTACAAGTTAAACTGAATTAAATTAATACAAGTTACCATTTTTAATGATTAATAACTATTTGTGAGTAGCTTGAATTCTAGAAATGCGAAAGTTATGAGATTCGAAGACTGAGTGCATGAGCTTCTTACATTTAATATGAATCCTCTGGTGGTACATCATTTTGTGGGAAACTGCAAATATTGCTCTTCTGCTGTTTCTTGATAAATCATACAATGTCTTTATTTCTAAGTGATTATAAATAAGTCTGCTTGGTAGCAGTTCATTATTGTTTATTCTATTGAATCAACTTGCCTCTGTGTTATAAAGAAGTCGTTTTTTAATCTGTTCTTAATATGAACTTCGTTGGCATTTATTACTATACATTCCTTTATGCAATATATCATTCTATATCTAAAACTTACCTAAAGCTTAATTTTAAATAATATTAATGTAACTCTTACCGACTTAGATGAAAATGAACGGTTGATACTTAGTTTTTAAAACTCACTCCCCCAAAGGGATCATTAGTGATTTCTTTATCTTTCACTTTTGTTGCCTTGATCTTATATCTAGTGTACATTTTGTGTAATTAGTATACAGCTAATAACAATAATAAAATAATCAATAAAATTGTCCAGACATTAATATCATCATAGTGTAATTTTAGCATTTTTAGGTCCTTCAAATGTTCTTTGTAGTTGTCCATTAATTTTCCTGCGTCGTTAAGATCGTCGAGATCCAAAAGTTTCATATGCATCGGCTTATGGATAATTTCGTAGTTTTCGGTTTGAGAAATCTTGATTTGTAGTCAGGGTAAGTTTACAACTTTCTTTGTTTCTGCTGGGTATTGATATACTTGAATAATTTAATTTTTTAATTTTAAGTAACAATCTTCTTTGATGGTGATCACTTTGCTTCCAATTAGGGCTAAACTGAAGTCATCTTTGTTGCAGTTGGGGGTTATTATCACTTTTTGCGCAAATACTACAATCCACTTGTTGTATGTAACTTTTTGAATTTTCAATTCCATAATTTGTACTGATTTTGGCACACAATTCTCATAACGATTAGAGAATAGTAATAATTGCACTTTTAAAGGGCTATCTGTTTGAATAGCTGTTGCTGTTATTGATTGACATAAGTATTGGCCGGGTACCACTTCTTTGCATTTTTTATTTGTTCGTCCGTACCAAAGTTCGTTTAGGGAAAGGAACTTTGTCTTAAGAATAATAACTTGATATTGACTATTAACTTTTACGGGGAAGGCAATTAAATGATAGTAATTATACGGTTTAATTTCTACAATTGAAATTTCTATTAAAAATGTAATTTCATAATTCCTTACGTAACCTTTTACTATGGTTATTTTTTCAACTACAAGTATGTTAGATTCTGATACCTCAAAAAATAGTTTGCTATGGGTTATAAATGATTTGATTCTTAGTAGTTCGTTCAATATCAAGCGGTTCGATAATACTAGCATGTAAGGTATTCAATTTAGCAAAAAATACAGCAATTTCTAGTATAACTTGCTACATTCCAGTTTTGCTTTTAAAATTTACTTGACTAAGATAAGCCATTAATTACTATCTCGTCTATATTCCGAATAAAATTATTGCCCTAGTCCATATTCTGTTCTGGCGAGCCTAGAGTTTGAACATTAATCTTCGGTCTTCTAATTGTAGTTATGTGCATTTAAATCATTTATTCTTAGTGGCCCTATTCATACTGGATTATACTATCAATTTGATACGAGTTTCGCGAGTACTTTTGTTGAACATTTGCTGCTTCCGTTGGAGTACTGATCCTGTTCTCTGTACAACTTCAGTGGGGATTGTACAAGAAATTATACGAGCTGGTACATGCATCCTCTCTTCAAGTTACTTTCTCTTGTGTATCGGCTCGTTTTAGGATAAATTTTCTAGATGGTTTGATTCGTTTTCCGTCTACTTGGTAGTAGTTCATTGTTCCTTATGCTATTGTATCAATTTGCGTCTGTGTTACAAAGTAGAGTCGTTTCTTATTCTGTTCAAGAATGAACTCTGCTGAGATTTATTACATTACATTCCTTTTACAATGTGTCATTCTATATCTAAAACATAATTATATAGTTTAATTTAAAATCATATTAATATAGGAGATATGTAACTCGCGTTCTAAATGAATTTCAGTTTGCAGGGAAAGTGCGAACATTTAATTTTCATTTCATTTTTATGAAAATCATATTAAAGGTGTTGAGAAACGTGTATAATAATGCCAAACATACGGTAGCATTTATTTTGGCAAGGACGCGTATGTAATATTTAATTAGAAAGTAGCAACGTGATTTATTAAATCTTCGAGAAGGATGCGTAAGTAACTGACATTTTCCATAATGTAGGATAAGAAGTTTAAACCTATATTCAACAATTAATGAAAGTAAACATAAGAGTCGTAAAATGAAAGAATGACAGCTATAAATCTTGACCATAAAAAATAACGCGTGCAAATATATTAGTTAATGGAAACCTCGGGGCTATTTGAACGTCGAGTTCTGTAAACATTCTGTATAGTTACATCATTTGGACAAGCCCTCTAAATTTAAACCAATCAAAACGTTGGAACAACGCCCAGAGATTACGAAATTTTTCTAGATGTATGACTTAGTAAATCTCGATACTATATAACCAACTAAAGAAGGCGATCAATAGTCAGTGTTTAGTAGTCGTTAAAACATTACAACGTTAGTTGTTTATTACTCGTTTTAAACGCCACATTGTTATTCTAATGTAGTAAACAGAACTTCTATTGACAACTTGGAAATCTTATTACTATTTTGAAGAAGATAGATAATTACAGTTTTAAATAAATGAACAGTAATAAATTACTACAAGGTAATTTTATTTTGAATAGCAAGCATATATGATATTTGAATGGATTTAATGGTAAATTGATTATTAATTTTAAACGATTTGGACAATCTTGGTATATTGATTTGGTACATTGACATATTGGTATATTAGTATATTGATTTTCAATGCTATTCTAATGGTATCTTTTTAACGATTTTGGATACAAGCTTATGATATGAAAACGTGCTAAAACAAGAATCTTATTATTTGAAACTCTTAAAAGAACGTTTTTTCTATAATTTAATTAGATTAAATTACATAAGACTCTGTGTGAAAGTGGATAATTAAATTGAGGGTTGTTGAACTTCGGTAGATTCAAAAAATGTATAACGAAAATTATTGAAAATAACTGCTCAGCTACGTTTAAATTTGATTTAAATGGGTTATTGAATTTATTCAACTTGGTTTTTAAAATTTTGTACATAGTACGATTTAAACAGCGAATGATTTGTGAATCAAAATCCTAATTGGAAAAAGAAATTTTTGGACTCTAATTTAGTGTAAGCGAGTGATTGTTTAGAAGTTATACATTATTGATCATAGACCTAAGATATTGTTTGAAAAGGAAAGCCGTTGTGCCAATATTAGACTCTTACCTTTAGATATTAATGTTTGCATAAAGGTATTTCTTTTTGATGTTACATATCAGATATTGTTTGTTAGGGAAAAGCTGTAGTGGATGTAGCAATTAGAAAGATTATTTGTTGAAGAGTATTTCACGTTATTACAGTTTCGATGCCTAATTCTAGTGGTTTCATTTAAACTGAGCTAGCAAAATAATTAAGACAACGCTTTTACTAGAATTATTTCATGGTTCACAGAAACGTTTGCTGACGTGCAACATGGGGAATCGTCAGCTACAGTTCACAGCACTTTTATTGGCATTCCAACTTGGTGCTCGCTTAAACCGCTTGAAGATTAGAGATATGTGTTCTGTTAGATTTGGTAGAACTTTTTTTATAAAATATATTTGACTGGTTTCCAGAATGGCCGATAAAATGAAAGAAATTGATGAGGGATTGAGAGCAGCAGGTGTGGAAAGTGGTTCTCAAAAAAGTCTCTATATGTAAGATCCGAAAAGAAAGAGTCCTGAGATAAAGACAGAACAGAAAGTAGGATATACTCAATAATCGAGAATGATACATCTCTTGTTAAGTTTAAATAAAATTATGCCGAACAGAACGAGAATAATAAAGAACTGATTGACAAAAACAAAAAGAATATAAAGGAAATGAGTGAGAATGTTAAAGAAATGAGTGAGAAATTTGGTAGGAATACTCAGAAATTAGGAGCAGAATTTGCAGAGAATCTAGCAAAATTGGGGAAAGTTTAAATATTAGAAAGCGACAAGAATGAAAGGAAATATATAGAAATGAGTGATACATTAACTGCAGGTTTAAATGGGACAAATAACACCATAAAAGAAATGAAGTTTGAAATTAGAAGAAAAGTGGTACAGATCTTAGAGAACATAAATGATGTTAAAATATATCGTGCAAACTAAGTCAAATCATCTAGCGAGTGAAACGGAAGTAAACTTAAATTAAAAAACGAATGAAATTAAGGAAAGACACCAAACCGATTTTAAGACGTTTAAAAATGACGTAGGAAATTTTAAAACAGCTTTAAGACGCAAAGTACAAGATTTACAGAATAGAATGAATAATATGAGTGCTGGGGAACCAATGAGGTGGAGTCACAGTAGTGTCCCGTAAGAACAATATTCTGAATTCCATAAAAATAATAAATTAAATTCCAAAATATTTTTAAATAATATCAAAATTTAATACAGGGTTGCTGGGATGAACAAACAAAATTAAATGTAATGAGATCGATGCTGAAAGAATGTACCGAGATTTAGTTTGGACTAATAGAAAGCGAATTAAAAATATTTACAGATTTTGAGGTTAAATATTTCAATCATTTATGGTATAATCAACAATTCCGAGTAAGAGATAATTTAAGTATGGGAAAACAGTACCGACTTAGACATGACAAGAGAATTATATGCCATAAAAAAATGTGGCAAAACAATTCGATTGTCCATTGGAAGAAAAACATGTAACTAAATATCTAACAGCACATTCTGAGGCGGGAGGAGAGACAATTCATCATTTTGCAATATATTGAAGATCGGGACGTATTTTTAGAATAGCTACAAAGATATAACCAAGCGTGTCAACCCAGAAAAAAAGAGGGTATGACTAGGAACCAGCCCATAAATTTTTTCAAGTACCAGAGAAGCACAAGACCTGAACGTTATAACGGTAGAAATTTAGCAAAGGAAATTTTAATGTGGTCAATTGGTGCCAAAGCAACACATCAAGTAGAAACATTAGAAGAGATAATGAGTCAAGAATTACTGAAAATAGGAGCATAAAGCGAAAGAATGATAATGAAAATGCACCTAGAAATAGTTCAACAAGGGAAAATAGCAGGACCTACGCGGAAACAGTAAACAATCTGAGACCTTCGACAGCAAGGCAGTATTTTTAATAATAGGCAAACCAAACTGACCCGTAAAAATTAATTAATATAAACATCAACGTATGGTTATTAGATTTGATTTAGGAAATGAAGATGATTTAAGCAAAAACGTATTACCTATTTTAAATTTAAAAATAGAAGATAAAATCATAAAGTACTTAGAGATGCAGGAGCTAAAGCTTCGCTGATTTCGAAAAATTTTAATAAAAATAATAGTCAAAGGTTAAATAATGAGTTGATACCCGTAATGAAACGTAACTTGGTAGCACCAAAAAATAGAAAGCTTGCGTGTATAAATAGCATGGCAATCTTGAAATGTGAGTTAGGGAATATGAAGTTTAAACATGAATTTATGGTTGTACCTGAATTAAGGTTGGAGGCTATATTTGGTATGAATTTAATAAATAAGTTGAAGTTGCGAATAGACGTAAAGAATAAGATGATTATATGTTGTAAAGAGTGTATTACGAAGGACACTATTTATGAATTGAGAACTGGCAACACTGGTATTGCCAGATGAAATTTGAAATTGCCATCGTAAAGTTTGACATTTTTGAAGTTATAGGTACTTGGAGCGTTTTGACGTGCGAGCACTATTTATGTTTTTTGCAGTGTTGAAAATTTCATTTCAACCAAAATATGGAATTAACTCCCAAAAATTTTCGAGCTATGATTTATTATGATCTTTGACGTGGTCTAACTCAAGAACAACGCATCAATCAACTGAATTCAACTTTTGGTGATAAAGCTCCATCCACAGCCACTGCATATCGTTGATACACTGAATTCAAACGTGGACGTAGTTCGCTTACGAAGTTAAAGAAGGTCGTCCAAAATTGGTCGTTGTGCCGAAAGATATCGATGCTGTGCGAAAACTAATTGAAGAAGTTTGTCATGTGACATATCTGTTCGATAAACAATGGATGTAAAAAATCCTGCAATGGGATTTTCTCCAGATTGCTCATCAAGTGCAATTTTTCGATAGCTGAGTGGACTGTTGTGTGAATGGTGAAAACCAAATTGATAATAACAATAATAAATGATGAGGTTTTACAATTTCGACAATAAAAAAATGCAATAAATCGGAACAGTGTAAACACTTACCCAACGCTTGTCGAGAAGTTCTTTAATGTTGCGTAGCACAAAAAAAATGAGTCCCACGAAGAGAATACAGGTACGAACCGCAAATGTGGCGCACAAGGCCGTGCATCTACTATACGTTACGAAGTATCGAACACGACTCGTTTTATTTTATTGTTGTAGATAATAGGACGGGTATTATCTTTCACGTGTATGCACAGTTTCGATAAAACCGACTAATATTGTCAAAAGAGGAAACCTCATATATTTCTAACATACCCCCCGCCCAAAAATGATAATTTTGTTTAAATGTAAGCAAAAGAAAAAAAAAGGGAAAATGTAACTAAAACATCGTTTGCTAAACATAAAAAAAAGTAAACTGAATAATGTGCTAATGTAACTATTGAGGAGGGAGCGGTACGACTTTGTCAACAGTGCGCACCTTTTCACCAGAAGGTGTCCTAAGTCGTACAACTCTCACAACTCCGTCATCTCCCGGTATCAGCTGTACTATTTTTGCCAAAGGCCAACAAGTAGGGGGTAGGGATTCAGGAGTATAGTAAAAAACAATGTCGCCCACCTGTAACTTTTACGCGGACGTAGTCCATTTTGGTCTATGCTGAAGACTGTGAAGGTATTCTTTTGACCAGCGCCGCTAAAACGACTGAACTAATTGTTGGGCAAGCTGCCAGCGACTAAGTCTGTTAACGGGAACTTTAGTTAAGTCAATTTCAGCTCTGGATAAAATGGACCACCGGTCAAAAAATGTGCTGAAGTAAGAGCATCGATTACCCCCTCGTCCAGTGAAGCAGAAAGTGTACAAAAGGGGCGAGAATTTAAGATACCTTCAATCCTCGTAATAGTAGTGATAAATTCTTCAAGGGAGGGAGCAGCGTTACCTACTATTCGTTTTAAGAAGTATTTTGCGCTTTTGATCCCAGCCTCCCATAACTCGCCAAAATGGGGTGCGTAGGGAGGATTAAAGCACCACTTTATACCTCTACTGGCTAAAAAATGGGCGACATCCGGATTAGAAATATCAAAAAGTTTAGCAATTTCGGATATTTCACGAGCGGCGCCACGAAAATTACTACCTTGGTCTGAATAAACGTTGGTCGGTAATCCGCGTCGTGAAATAAATCGATCTAAAGAAGCAAGGCAAGCCTCTGTGGTCAGTGCCGTAACCACCTCGATATGAATGGCGCGAGATACCATACATATAAATAATGCTATGTACACTTTATTGTATCTAGCGGTGCGTAGCAAAGACTATTTTACATTAAACGGACCCGCAAAATCCAGGCCAGTATGGGTAAAGCATTTCCCGGGCTCCAAACGATAAAGGGGTAGGTCGGCCATCGGAGGTCGAATTGGTTCTGCTTTAAATCTATAACAAATAAGACAACGGAAAATCCTACTTCTAATTAATTGTCTAATAGACGGAATCCAATAAGTTCTGTTTATTAGTGTGTACCAAACGAATACCTCCGTGACCGGAATAAATATGATAATAATCACTAAGCAATGTAGGTAGTCGACTTTCTTTAGGAACTAAGTAAGGGTGTTTAGTCATACTTGGGAGGCTTGAATGGCGCAAACGCCCCCCACCATGATAAAACCCATGGGAGAAAGAAAAGGTGACAACGCACGAAGTTTTTTTGTGCTCGTTTGGCCCTTTTCTAAAAGTAAAAAATCAGTATGAAAGTACTCGTGTTGAGTGATTCTAATAATGAAAAGAAGGGCATCGTGGTATTCAGAAGCAGTGAGATAACCAGTAAGCGACCGAAACGTGCGTACTCGAGCAAGACAGTTATATTTAAATCTTAAAACATAAGCAAATGTGCTTTGCACTTTCAATAAATTAGAACAACGCTGTAAAACTTGTGTGAATTGTTCCACTTCATCTGTGGTCAGTAGAACACATTCAGAAAGCTGAATCGATTCATCAGGATTGACCGTGAAATTAGTCTTGGGCCAATTTGTATAATTGGTATACATAAAATTAGAACCATTCCACCAAATACTACAATTTTCGAGTTCGGACGGCATCAAACCACCACTAGCGGGATCAGCAGGGTTATCCGCACTAAGGACATATCTCCAAGTAGCAGTGGGTTGGTTTTTGTGAATTTGAACAACTCTATTGGCAAAGAATGTTTTTAATTTATATGGAGGACTACGAAGCCACGACGACGTATTAGTAGAATCGCTGAAACAAATCGGGTTTAACAGACGAAAATTATCAAAAGCCAAAGCAGTATGTTTCATTAATTTAGATAAGAGGCAAGCAGCGCCTAGTTCAAGACGCGGAATAGTCCACGTCTTGAGCGGAGCAACACGTGTTTTTGAAGCTATTAAATGAATAAAAATTTTATCGTCAATTTCTATTCTTAAATATACAACCGCGGCCATACCCCGTGCACTTGCGTCGGAAAACCCTACAATACGAGCTTGTATATCACCTGGTTTCCAAATACAGCGAGGTATGGTTATATTTTCAAGAAAGCGCAATTCTAATTGTATTTATTGCCACTTTTGAAGTATTTCGCAAGGAAGATCATCGTCCCAATCTATTTTTAATATCCATAATTGTTGAATAAGGGACTTAAGAGCGAAAGTAAATGGACTAATATAACCATTCATGTCGTATGTTCGGGCAATACGAGAAAGAATTCCCCTTTTTGTGGGCGTGTCCACAACATGTTGAATTTTGCATTTCAGAACATCTGTTTGAAAGTCCCAGCAAAGACCCAAAACTTTTAAAATAGGTGAATCAATATTCGTATCGGGTAAGGCTAAAATATTGTTATTAGAAGCACTAACTACGGATGTATTAGAGCTTGCCCATTTGCCAAGTTCGAATCCGCCCAACCTTAATAAATCAGTTAATTCTGATTTGAGAAGTAGTGCTTCTTCTACAGTATCAGCACCTGTCAAAATATCGTCCACGTATGTGGACATAGCAAGGGCATTAGCGGCCCGTGGGTAGCGACCGCCCTCATCCTCTAACAATTGTTTTAAAACGCGAAGAGCAAGAAACGGGCTACAGGTAGCACCAAAGATTACACGAGTATGTTCCCATTCGGTTAAGGGATCACTTGGATTAAACCGCCAGAAAATACGTAAGAATTTTCTGTCATCGGGATGAATTAATATGGAACGAAACATTTGTCGAATGTCGCATGTTAGTGCAATTTGCGGAATACGAAATCTTGTGATAACCAAACTAATATCAGCTTGTAATTTAGGCCCCGCTAAAAGAATATTGTTAAGGCTTAAATTATTTATGTCCTTATCAGCGGGACTAAACACAACACGAACTTGTGTACCAAGTGACGTTTTCTTTACAACTCCGTGGTGAGTCATAATATAGGGAGATGAAACTAGAGCAGGGGTCAAATGATTCGGGGAAATGTAGTCAGACATATTTTCCGAATATAATTTATGATATTCTTTATCATGCTGGAACCTCATTTCCAGTTTCATGAAGCGATTTACAGCGATCGCTCTAGTTGATCCTAATTCGCGAGAAATATTTTCTTTAAAGGGTAAACGAACCATATATCGACCGCAGTCGGTGCGTTCTGTTGTGGATTTAAAATATTGTTCGCAAATACTTTCTTCCGGTGAAAATATTGGTGGGAAAATTATTTCTTCGGATTCCCAAAAAGCACGTATTGTTTCGTTGAGCAAAAGTTCCTCCGACACACTAACGTGTAAAGAAACACTAGCAGGGGCATGAACTAACGTGGATACTTCACCCATGATTACCCAACCAAACGTCGTAAGAACCGCAGTGAGATTTCCTTTTAAATATGACGGTTCGGTGGGGATAATATCTAAAACGGATTGTACCCCCAACAAAATGTCTACGGGGGATTTTATGTAAAAATCTGGATCAGCTAATTGCAGCGACGAAAATTGCTGTTTAAGCTGAACCGGTAACGTTGCTCAGCGGTAATGCGAGGCAAGACTACAGCTTGAAAATTAAGGTAAGCGCCATGGCTTAGTGACGAAATTTTACAATCAACAAGACCGCCTACATTGTCTAACACGGATTCTCCCACCCCGCGTATCTCAAGAGGACATTTTTTACGTTTCAAACCTAGTCTGTTTGCCAAAGAAACAGTAATGAAATTGGAGTGGGACCCGGTGTCTAAAACTAGGCGACAGCGATGCCAATTATTATCGCAAGATAAAATCCATACTTGTGCTGTGGCTAAAAGCGCAACAGTTCCCTTTTCATTGGCAATAGAATGAACCAAAGAAATACTGGGAACTAAACTGTTATCCTTATCAGGGTGTGACGCAGTGAGTCCACCCTGTACGATTGTATGGTTAAAATGCAGTAGTAAATTATGCTTTTTGCTACCGCAATGACGGCATTGATATTGGATCGACATGAAGCAACATTATGTGGCGCTAAACACGCGTAACATCTGCGTAGTTGCTTTACTTTTTCATGTCTATCTTTAGGCGAAAGTGCCAATAACTGTGCACAATTAATAAATTTATGGTTTTCGTTGCAAGCAGGACAAAAAATTATCGCTGCTTTGGGTGCGATAACATTAATTTGTTGTGTAGCCATAGCTATACGTTTATCGCTTGCTTTAAAATAGCGTGAAATAGATTTTTTAGGTGCGTTAGGAATATTTTTTAACAAACAAGCAATACTACTTCCAATCATTGCGGAGATTGAACATTTGTTACGCAAAAAATGCAATAGGTCCTCAAATGAAGGAAATTTTTGTTCTAAATAATCCTTTTCAAATTCTTGTCGCGTTTTTGAATCTAACAACTCCAAAGAAAAATATAAAAATATGTAATTGGACAAATGGTTTAATTTCATGTTTATTATTGCAGAAACGTTAGCCTGTAACGTTTCACACAAGTTTTTGACAGTTAATGATTGGCGATTAAACGTTTGTTCGTGTAACGTTGAACAAGAAGATTATAAGCTATCAAATAATTTTCTGGTGAGAATCGTACGCTTTGAACTACATTCAAGGGCGTATTTTCAAGATAAGAAATTAAGTATGTAAACTTTTCAATATCCGATAAGGATTTGTTATTGTGAATTAAGCTATCATAAAGTGATTTGAAAGAAGAGAATTGTTCGGGTTTACCATGAAACTTATCAATTTTTATTTCAGGCAAATGTACATTTGACTGTTTACCGGCGGTATTAAGTGCGGTTATGTTAGGCGCTACTGATGAACTGTAGCAACCGGCGACGGACAAAATATTAAAATATATGGAATTAAAATTTGATTCCAGGGTTACACTGTCTGTAGCCAAGGTTGCGTGAGTGTCAGATAACGATGCAAGTTCATCAAGAATTCCTAAAAATTGATTACGTGTCTCATCAATTTGAGTAACACGGGCTTTAAATTGTTCGAGCTGTGTAAGTAAATCCTTAATTAGATCATGGCAATCTTGTAAACGACGCCAATATCGTTCTTTACTATTAGTTAATTTTTTAAAGTAAGCGAGGGTTTCCTTATCAGGTTCCATTTTAAGGAATTTAACAAATGTTAAGAATAAATCGGCAATTAGTAAGCTGATAAGGGAATTGTAAACAAACCTTGTAATGCAAGTGTTAAAATACGATTAGCACAAAATTCCAATTTTAATAGCAAACAATGTTTGTAATCACATAAATTATATAAATTGTAAGTCGGTTAGCGAGGTCAATTAATTTTGACTACAAAATAAGAATTTAAACCCCCAATTTAATAATCTAAAATTATTAAATCCCAGTTTTAAATTCAGCGATGCGAAGTGACCAAAAAATTGTTCGATAAGCAATGGATATAAAAAATCCTATATTGGGATTTTCTCCAGATTTCTCATCAAGTGCAATTTTTCAATAGCTGAGTGGACTGTTGTGTGAATAGTGAAAACCAAATTGATAATAACAATAATAAATGCTGAGGTTTTACAATTCCGACAATAAAAAAATGCAATAAATCGGAACAGTGTAAACACTTACCCAACACTTGTCAATGTTGCGTAGCACAAAAAAAAATGAGTCCCGCGAAGGGAATACAGGTACGAACCGCAAATGTGGCGCACAAGACCGTGCATCTACTATACGTTACGAAGTACCGAACACGACTCGTTTTATTTTATTGTTGTAGATAATAGGACAGGTATTATCTTTCACGTGTATGCACAGTTTCGATAAAACCGCCTAATATTGTCAAAAGAGGAAACCTCATATATTTCTAACAATATCAAGAAATCGAGAAATGTTTAAACAATAGTATGACCAGCATACTGCGACGTACAATTTACCTATATTATTCGAGTAACAACTACGTGTCGCTACCTACGGCTCAAGTTGACAAGTAGGTGGGTTGCCGACCAGCTGCAGTGGAGACGGAGTGGGTCCTAAAAGTAGTATAGACCAAAAAAAAATAAAATAAAGAGGGCGCCAGGTAAATTTGCCTCCAGGCAGCCACCTAAGTACCTCGCACTACCAAAAATACCAAATAAGTACAAGTACCTATATGCTGAGATATTGTTACTAAAATAATGCCTTGTCATAAACTATTAAATTATTAAATGATACCAGTAAGTTAGGTAAAAATAAATTTATATTGTAGACAGTTTCTGTTCTTAATCTAAATAATCTTTGAGAATGTTCAGTCAATCATAAACAATGTACGTTCAGTACGACAAAAATAATAAAACAAAATAACATGGTTAATGCGCACTGATGGTTTATATTATGGGCGTCGCTTGAGCTCAGGCGCACGCACAATTTATATTCAACAATGGTGTCGTCGCACGACAAGTCAAAAGGATAGACAATTATATCAACTACGCGTAAATTAAATAATCGCATTAACTGTTGTTTAACATGTAAGATTTGAAATAGTTGAATTAATTATTTATCATTATAAAACGAATAAATCGTCAAATAAAAAGATATTAAAAACTTGCGTGTTCCTAGGATCCAAGTACGCCTTCCGTTTTCAATGTGAAGCCAGGTGCAACAGCTGCTCTAACTTTTACCAAATGCGCTACCATGAACTATGATCGAGAATTTAAAATTCCAGATTAACCACAAAAAAAAACCCTACAGTAAGGGGTTTTTTGTCCAACAATGGTCTTCAATAATCTTCGCCTTTCCAAAAGATCAATATGGCGAAATTCCACAGGTGGCTTAACAGCAGTAAAATGAAGAATATATCCCTCATAAGAGGTAGAAACTAGTGAAGCAATAAACAATCAATATTTAGACAAATCTACAACACTTAACGTTTCATAATTGCACTACGAAATAAATTCCCTTAACGATGATTTTAGAATCATAAAATATTCGAAGCGCTCGACTTCAATCTGCTGTTAGCTGTATGTTACCATATCTCCAACTAACAAAACTTGAAAAATCTCGCGAGAAAACAATAGAACTACTTATACCACGGTTCTAAATAAGAATAAGTCTTTATTTCTTCAACTTTATAATTACGGCATCGAAACACCAGAGGCCTGCACAAGTATACTGTTATTATATCAAAATTTGTTTACATTTGTACTAGGGTACAATTATACATTTATTTAAAGGTTTATTATTCTTTAAGGAATTATTTATATACATTTACTACGTGAAAAACGTTACATTAAGTTACAGAAATAGATAATTGTTTAAAAATGGTAGTTATTTATGCAATGTAAAGAAGTGGCACGTTACAATACATAAGATTTTGCACAAACATTTGTGTTCGGAAGCTGTGTGCGCGTTGGATTCCACATTTGTTGACAGATGCTCAAAAAATGCTGGTGTCGATTGGTGCCGTAAAATTATTTCAAAATACAACTGTGGGGCATCAATAGCGGTATACAACATCGTCACAGGTGACGAGTCGTGGATTTACGCGTATGTGCTAAAAAGAAAATGCCAGATGGTAGTTTGGGTGTTTCAGTGTTATAAATTTTTGAACTTAAACATAAAATATAGTTTAAAATAAAAAGCTGTTGTGGCAATATTGGACTCTTATTTTTTGATTTTAAATGTTTGTATGAAAGTATTTTTGTGGTTACGTGCAACATATAGTTTGTAAAGAAGAACTATATGTGGGTGTATAGATTTACATTTATAGGGTCGTTTGTTAAAGACTATTTTATGTTATAATAAGTTTGATGTGTGATTCTAGTGGTTTTATTTAAACTGAGCTACCATAATAATTAGGAAAGCACATTTACTCGAATCACCTTCACGGTCCAGAGCAACTTTTATTAACGCCCAACGTTGTGCATCATTTGTTACACACACACACACACGCACGCACGCACGCACGCACGCACACACACGCACGCACATACACACATACATACACACAGACATATTGATGTGATAAAATGGCCATAGGAGGCTATTGAGCACCACATTCGATTAATAAATCGTTCCAATTTCTATCCTGTCCAATATTTCTAGTAAGATAAGATTATTATATTATTTTCTAGTACGTAAGTTTCTTGAAACTGAATCCCATTTTAAAACAAATTTCTAATACATGAAAGAAGGATTGGTTAAAAACCAGTTTTATATTGCGTTCTAATGCATGCTGTAAGGACAGTTCTATGGTGTAAATATTCATCAACTTTATGAATACTAAATAACAGCAATTGCAAGTTATTCTCTTTAAAATTATGATTTAAAACAAGTTCTAGCCAGCAGAAATACGAAAGCATTTCTTGATTGAAAAATCCGTGTGTAAAGATTCATCCACTTTAAGAATATCATTTAATAAACGTTATTTAATCCATAACGCAATACGCTGCATTTATTTGCATTTTCTGAAAACAGCTTAAATATTTCTGCACTGCAATGATAGATATTGTTAAACGTTTTTCATTTTAGACGCCATGAGTACAAGTAGGTATTAAAACCTATACTCATACTCTCTTGAAGGTATACAATAGATGGTAATTTTATCCGTTCCAAAATAAAACCTTCTGGAGACTTCGGGATTAGTCAGAACTCTAACTTCGCGCGGTCTGTAATGAGACACGTGGGTGTGGAAGTAAATGTGACTCAAGCGGCACTGCAATTTCACGGTAGTTGTGCACGATTGACCGTAAGAAAAAAATGCAGAAATCTTAGCGCTCAAAAAAATTGCTCTCAATAACACTAAACCTTCTAACAACTAAATCTATATTGAAGGTGAAAGAAAGTATAGTTATAGTTATTATAAGTGAAACAGCTGTTTGCGTTCCAAAAGAGTATCACAATTATATATTCAAATATTACACTCAAAAGCAACTCAATAATCTTGTTCTGATTTTTATATTATTATCGATTGACAATAAATTTTTATTCAATCGATCTTTGAAAATAACTAAAGTCAACTTTCATTGACTTTTCTTGAAATTCATAAGATCTTTGTGTTATACAAGAAATAAAATATTATAAACGTTCAACATAAATATATTCAATCTCGATAGAAATCTAGTAAAAGATATAAAAAAATCATATACAAGAGATAGGACTCCTTATTTCAAATTAAAAGTTCTTGTAATTCTTAAGTGTCGCTTGATAATCTCCAAAAAAACAATTACAATTCTATTTAGCAAAACCAAATTCAGGCCTGTGAATGGTTTACATGAGCAATGTTTCTATATATAATTAAACACGAATGGTAATTAATGCTTTATTTAACCCATGCTTATAATTTAAATTTCTTTATCATTGTTTAGATTCAATCAATAAGATCACTACTGTTAAGCTCTCTCTAGTTTACTTTTATATCTCAATAGATGTTTTATTGAAATCACAAAAACTCATATCATAACTTTAAATTTAATTTTAATCAAAGGCACTATACACCAATGTATATACTTTCTAAAAAAAAACAAATTGAAGTTGCCTTGAATTATATTCTTATCACGGTACTAAAGATATTATTTTTTATTTTTTATGTTATTACTTAATGATGTCAAGATACACTATGTTAATTATAAAAACATGTAATTAATCTTAAGGTTTATTCTTAATAAACAAGCGACAAGCAGATTGTTCCAAAACGACACGATTTATGGAGTACAAAAAACTTACCGACTAACAAGGTTTTAAATCTTACAAGTCGTTACAAACCAGTTAGTACAGCAGATTTTTCTAACAATTAGAACGAAAGGCCTCAAAAAATTCCATGTTAAACATTTATGGACGCTTCTAACGGCATATGTTGTACAAATCTACATATACAGCATTTTCAATAAAATGTGTATTTTTAAGATGATACTTGTTTGATGTCCTAGTTTATTATTAAACGTTTCATAACGGCATTTTTGCGAATGCACTTCTGTAAATTAAAATGTTTGTTTGGATTAGTGTAAAATGAATTATGTTCTCCTGGCACGTTTCATATGTGTATTTTAATTATGTACATATTCTCTTCAGATATATCTGTTTATAAAACATCCATATAGCGCTGAGGAAATCGAAATTACAACAAATTAAATTTAATAATTTACTTACTATAACTGGATCTTTACACACTTTTAGGTCACATTTTTGTACCTAAAACTTCACTATTATCAAAATAGCAATTCTCAGGTCAACTTTCCCTTTTATAAAGAATAACATCTAGACTCAAAGATGGGGGAGGGCCAACTGCCTAAAACGATCGCGCAGTCTGTCTTATTTACATGCGCCGGCGAGTCCGAGAGCGAATATACTGTTTTGTGTAATTTTATAGCTGAATCGTTCTTTTAAATATCTAATATAATATTTATGAAAATTTGTATGCATTTTTCTTCGACCCTTTTACAGATTGATTTTCCCCTATAGTAGGGGATAAAGAATACTACTATAGTAAGCCTGCTTATCGTAAAAGGCGATTAAAAGGCGCAGCAAGGGCCAGCAGCCTTGCTGGCTAAAAAATATTGGAGAAAGGTCGGTTGGTCTCGGGTGATCCTCAATAATTTACAAGCTTGTTGGGGGTTGGCCGTGACGGATACGGCTTTTTGCTAAAGTCTTTAAAAACTGCGTTGTGGAAAGATATGGGATCCTACCACAATATTTCCCAGGTGTGCGTGGCCTAAAACACGAAATACATATGATGGAGAGCTCACAAGTAAAATTCTTGTCCGGAGGTAAAATACTTCCTCATTCGGATCTCCGGGAGGGGGTACTTGGGGCTCGTCATCGTAAGAATATAAAACAACAGTTCGATTTAGTGATAGGGACTTGGAATGTAAGGTCATTACTTAGAGTAGATAAGTTAACGAATTTATTAGTCGAAATGAGAAAGGAAAAGCTAGACATTTTAGGTATTAGTGACGTGAGATGGCCAGATAGTAATGACTTTTGGAAAGATAATTATAGAATAATTACAACTTCTTCAACTAATGGACAGGCAGGCGTAGGAATAGTGTTAGGAAAAAGATTAGGGCATAAAGTTAAAGAGTACTTACAATTTAGTGATAGAATAATTATGGTTGGATTGAGTACAAAACCCACAGACACTGTTTTAGTACAGGTTTACATGCCAACAACTCAGTACGAGGATGAGGAAGTAGAAAAGGTATACGAGGATATAAATAGTGTAGTGAGAAAAGTAAAAGGAGATGAGAATTTAATAGTTATGGGCGATTTTAATGCGTCAGTGGGAGATGGTTGAGGTGTTGTTTTTAAAAGAAAATATTAGTGGCAGGGAAATATAACAACAACGCACCTTGCCGGCTAACTGCTGGGGTTCGTTGGAGAGCACTATAGGCGTGGGCTTATGTATGAATAAAATTAGGGCCACTTAGGGGCAGAAAATTTAATGAGAATATAAATCTCAAACGAATAACTTGGCTAAATCGGAAATATTTTGGGCACCACTTGTTTTGGTAATAGACGCAGTGACACATTCTACTGGAAACACGAAAATTGAGTGTCAATCAAGGGTATGTAAAAGATATCAATTATTATAAATAAAGTAGTCGAGAGGTTAATTTTTAGCGTATCGCATATAATGTCATTTCAAATAATATTGAATACAAGCTCTCATGCTCAAGTAATTCAAATAAATAAATATGTAAATCATAAAAAGTGATTATTAAAAATTCAAGAGTTTGCGCCGGTCAACGCAGTTACCATGGTTACCTCGTTGTTACAAACAAAACATAAACTTTTACGTATATGTGGATTTCAGTTGTTAAAAATTATGGTAACAATAATTTAAGCAATGGAGTAGATTAATACATTTCCAGTTGATAATAATATTAGGTACGCTATTTTAATTTTGTAAATATTTTAAATGTAACTTCAAAGGATTTTAATAAGATTACTAGCAACGTTATACACACAAATACATGTTATAGGAATCTACCAACACCTGATTCTTCTGACAGGCTGATAGTAGCATCAAAATAAATTAAATAAGATAAGAAAAGAGATATACGACCTTGTTATCCGTTAGCTTGGTATGCTGAACACGACCCTCGACGGTGTATAACAGATGTGCATCCGGGCGTGTTATGTTACAATACAGATGACCACAATTTCCAAAATCGACGGTAAGTGTTTGAAAATAGATTCAGAACTTGTTTTACCAGGTGACGATACGGGAATGTTACTTCCGCAATATTTGTTGTGCTGTATCAAATCGCCTGTCCAGATTTATCTGGGCTTCCAAACTTCTAAGTTCCAAACTTCAAACATTTCAAACTCCCGAAAGTTTCCTAAGATAACCAATACAAGAGAATTACAATAGAGCAAGATAAACGTATAATAAGATATTATTACTAAATACTTACCCCTGTATTAGGGGAACACGATAAATAAGTACCCGCAGGTACTTGATGAGTTAAATGTGGTTTATTAACCACGAGTGCTCACGGCACCATCAAATCCAAAAATGAATATCAATTCGCCTTATGTGAACTAGTTTGAAAGATAGCGCGTCCGCTCTCATAAAACCTTCACGTGTTTAACAACTATATAAATGTTAATCAATATTCAAAATTAAATTTATACTGGGCGATACGAAATTGTAGGCCGATATAATAAGATATTAAAAAATTAAATAAAAGGAGCATTTGTAAATGCTACAAGGTAGTGAGGGAAAGATGGTTGGAAAATTTGGGTATGGCAGACGAAATGTTAGAGGAGAAAGATTAGTTGAGTTTTGCCAGGAACATAGATTAGTAACTGTAAACACCCTATTCGAACAACATGTTAGGAGAGGATATACCTGGAAAGCGCCAGGTGATAGGGCTAGATACCAAATAGATTATATTTTAGTTAAAAAAAGATTTAGAAACCAAGTTAAAAACTGTTGTAGTTATTCAGGGACTGACATAGATAGCGATCATAACTTAGTTAAAATGAAGTGTAAACTAAAATTCAAAAAATTGAGATTAGTTAAAAGAGAGGAATGGGATCTAGGTAAGCTTAATGATAGTAGGGTAAAAGAGGAATATAAACAAGTATTAGATAATAAGAGCAAAGAGATATCTGTAGGAGGGAACGTAGAAAATGGATGGAAAGAAATAAAACTGACTGTACATGATACAGCAACACAGACTATGGGTAAGGAAAAAATAGAAGCGAGAAAACCCTGGGTAACAAAGGAGATATTAGATTTAATAGAGAATAGAAGAAAGCTTAAACCTTTCAGAGAAGTGGATAGTAAAAGTAAGCAAAAATATAATACGGTTATAAATAAGACACAATAAGTACATGAGTGTAGAAAAACTAGAAATAAATGGATGAAGGAAAATTGTAAGGGAATACAATATGATTTGAGAGTAGGTAAGACAAACAGGGCTTACAGGGCAGTTAAAAAGTTTTTTGGGGATGATAGAAAAAAATATAATGGTATTAGAGACGAGAATAATGAGCTTCTAATAAATAAAGTTGAGGTAGCAGATAGATGAAAAAGATATTTAGAAGATTTATATAAGAGAGACGATATGGATGAGTTAGAGAACGACCAAGAAGAGGATGTAGAAATAGGGTTCTCAACATTAAGAGAGGAATTTGATAGAGCTGTTCGGAATCTTAAACTAAATAAAGCTCCAGGGATAGACGATATTCCCGCAGAATTAATAAAATATGCAAGTCAGAAAACTTTAGACAGATTATATGAACTAGTAAAAGTAATATATGACACAGGTGAGGTTCCAATAGATTTTGAATAAAATATTATTATCCCAATCCCAAAAAAGTCAGGAGGTGATAGGTGTGAGAATTTTAGAACGGTTAGTTTGACTTCTCATGCTTCCAAAATACTAACAATAATAATTAAAAATAGAGTTGAAGCTTTGACTGAGAATTATTTAAGCGAAGACCAATATGGTTTTCGTAAAGACAGAGGGACTAGAGAACCGATACTAATGATTAGGGTAATTATCGAAAAAAGGTTACAAAAAAATAAAAAAACTTATTTCGCGTTTGTAGATTTAGAAAAAGCATTTGATAGGGTTAATTGGATTGTTATGTTCAGGGTTTTGCAAAAAATAGGAATCTCTCATAGGGATATAAAAATTATTTACAGTCTATATAAAAACCAAAGCGTAGTAATTAGATTTGATGAAATAGAAAAGGAAGCTAAGATTAGAAATAGTGTTAGACAGGGTTGTATACCATCTCCCTTGATTTTTAATGTTTATATTGAGGAAGCTTTAAACTTAGCTAGAGAGAGAAAAGAGATAGGTATTAGTGTACAGGGACAGAAAATAGACATGTTCCGTTTGGCAGATGATATAGTCATTATAGCAGAGTCTAGAAAAGAGTTAGGAGGGTTTTTAAATATTTTAGATGAGATACTACAGAGTAACTATAGTATGAGAAATAACTCAGTAAAGACAAAGATAATGACAAGCGAGTTACAGCTTAGTTCTAAACCAAAATTAAAAATAGGTAATACCGAGTTAGAGGTGGTAGATGAATTTTGCTATTTAGGTAGTATAATTACAAAGGATGGACGTAGCAGAAGTGATATTGTAGCTAGAATAGCTCAAGCTAGAAAAATGGTTCTAAAAAAGAAAAACTTACTAATAGCTAATAGTGTTAGTTTAGATAATAGAAAAAGTTTTTTAAAGTCGTACGTATGGAGCGTTCTACTATACGGTAGTGAGATTTGAACTTTTTTTGTACTTGTACCTGTACTTTTTTAAAAATTTTAAGTCAAATCTCGAGGTGGTTTGACCCTCGCAAAAAGTCTGCTTATGGCTGCTGATTAGCCACTTTGGGGATAGGTAGCAGGAGAATATTTAAGTTAAACATCTTTGTCTTAAAGAAGACTTTGTGATTAATGTGTAGAAGCAATGAAATGTTGTTTCTTTCTAGACTTAGTTTGCAAATTGCATCTATAAGCTTGTTTTATAGTTGTATGAGCAAGTGGGTAGGAGAAAGATGGTTTTGAATGCAGTGAAATTGTCCAAACTTTTTTTTTAATTATAACCTTAATGTTGAGATCTTTTGTTTTATTTTGTTTTCGTAAAGTTTACAACATACTTACTGTTGAACTGGCAAGAGAATACTGGCATATTTAAGTAAGAATCCACATCATATACTATTTATCTCTTCAGTTAAAAGTCATTGCATCTTTATTGGTTAATAGGGCTGTACCCTGATATTCAAGCAATAATTTATTAATTCAACGACAGGTTGGTTTAAGCGAGTATCCACACACACACACACAAGACACACACACTCACACACACACACACACACACACATATATATATATATATATATACATATACATATATATATATATATATATATAAAAGACTAGTTATTTGCAGTCCGCAATAGGAAATTGTGTAAAACAATATATAAAATAAGATGTATCTGTAAACAAACTCTTATGAAAATAATAAAAACTATTGACAAATACAAATCGGGCTAGTAGTTATATGGCCATTAACAAAAAACATTAGTTTCGTTACTTCACAGGGAAGGAAACATCCACTGACCGACGGTTTCGGTTTCATTAAGCCTCATCAGAGCAGATTAGTTTCCAACCCTATAAAGTAATCAAAGCTATTATACTGATATAATTTCGAAACAATCTCTGTACTATGGCAAAAGTAAATAAAACCGTCATCAGGTGATAAAACACTAACACTACTAAGTGTGGAAGTACAGAATTGAATCGAAACTACATAGGAGATTCTATAGATGGCTATATAAGTACGCCTGGCCTTTGAGATTTACTGCATAAATGCTTTAATATTGCTGTTTTAATATCATTTTGTAAATTCCAACATTTCCGTTGAGCTAGCCAGGCAAGACAATGTTAGAAAGGAAGGTAAGTCAACAATTTCAAGTTTTACAATTTGCTGTATCTGTATCACAGCACCCTTTTAGGGGCCCATCAAAGCGAGGCGTTTTCACAGCAATATGTATATACATGTATATACATATATATATATATATATATATATATATACAGCTGTGAAAGTGCTAATTGGTTGTTTTCTCGCTATCTATCTCTATTAATAAATTCTTAGCTTCTAGAGTTATTGAAATCACTGGCGAGACATGAATATTATGGTACAAAATAATTTTTTTACAAACAATTCTTAAAATACAGAACAATGCATCCACAACAACTTTTTCTTACAAACAATATTTTAGATACAAGGTGGATGATAGGAAATAACTTTTTCACAACACATATTTGTTATATTTAGATGAAATGTCAGAACATCACTTTCTCTGACTTATTCCAAACAAATCTTAAACACATGATTATCATTCATTAACAACTCCATAATCAAATCATCCATATAATTAATATATGCACCGGTTTTCCTTCAAAATCGTCTATTTTAATACCATTCCTCTTAGAAACCGTATTAAAACTTGACTGAATGTAGCAGGTTTTACTTTACTTTGTGTAATAACAAAGCTCGAACGTCGGTGTGCTAAAAGTTTTTAAAATTAATTTAAATTAACTTTTACACGCATACTTTACTCTAATACTATAATAAATGAGTCTTTAGAAATCACTCCAAATATTTAAACAAACTGATTTAAATTTTTCGTTAAAGATCTTCTTGTTGTTGGATTTTCCAAAACGTAGCACTTGCCATTCAATGCTCCATCTTCTTTTAATTCATTTAGGTAGACCAATTATAATACAAATTGTCCTTTACATCATCATTAAACACCTCAAATCATACACGTTTATTTCTATTATCTTAACCACTTAAACAACTTTATCTTGCCATAGTCTAAATATTTTAAATTGTCTATTTTCAATTTCAATATATTTAAATAATTATCGCTACTAATCATAATAAATTTTTTGTCGCAATTAGTTACGTACCGTACTGTAAGTACATCAAATAGTATATTCACGTCAGAGCATTAATCAACACTCTCACGTCGGTGATTTAATTGGTGTCCGGTAGTGACGAAGATTATTTCTGGGTGTGTCTTGCAGGTTCTGGATCTTTTGCTATTGATTTGCTATGTATGATATCAACGTTGGGATCTGCTCTAGAACTGAGTCATTAGTCGCACTTTCTTTGCCTAAATTGCTAAAATTAATTGTTTAAACTTAATTTAATACGCTTTTTAGTTAAAATATTAACGTAAGTTATTTTATGCGGGCGACTTTGCATACAATTTTAAAACATTTTTAAAGAGTATCTTACACACGCGCTTTCCAGTTATTACATAAAATTGAATGTTTATATGCATTCGAGTATAAATTTTCCCAAACACATCCCTTTTATTATAAAATATAGATGAAACTGTTTTAATAAGCACTTGTAGATGCGCCAAATGTAATAAATGGCTCTATTTTTATCTAAAATACGATCCTTTTGTTATTAGGCTTTTCTAATAATCACAATTTTATACGTCAAACGTAGTCCATACATTTACACAGGGAGGGTTTTTATTAATACGCTTTCTAGACACCCAAATATCCAAAAAGTTGATTGTTTCTCGATATATATATATATATATATTATATATATATATATATATATATATATATTGATATGGTAACGCCGTACTCGGTGTAATGACGTTTTTACTTAACGCCACCGCTCTGTGTTCGCACTTCAAATTTAATCTTACTAATTTTATAATTATTCCACGGCTAGCCCTCTTTAATCTACACAGAGTGCACAACGTTACGATGATCAATTTTTCTCTTCTCCACCCATTTATGATTACCTATTTGTTTGAATTATAATACGAAGTCAACTAATTTCATATAATGAAAAGAAATATTATTTACAATTTTTGAAAAATATAAAAATGCACCCTTCAATCAATCAATATCATATGTGTCATTTATCCCAAAATTTATATGCTTTGAATTCAATCTAAAGTCACCAAAAACTACCCTTTTTTTTACCAAAAAAACCCTGGGACGTTCTAAACCCCTATATAATACATTACGTAAGTTTAACGTATGCAATGTTTGTTGTTGACTTTATCACAAGTTTATATAAATTGAATAAATTCAGTGTTGCAATTTAAATAGAAGAATATCTTAAAATTAAATAGATCTAATCTGCTACAGGTTGTTCTGGTTGTGGATCAACACCCCTTTGTTGTCCTCCTTTGTTGAACCAGTGTTTGAGTACTACCCCTCGTTTTCCAAAAATTACTTCGTGCTTCTTTATTTCATATGCCTTGAATCTCGCAACTTAAAATTGTACCAGAATTGTACCAAAATATAATTGTCGACGCTGATTTCAATTGTAATATTATGTTGACCTAAATTTAACTTATTCTTGTCGACGCATACTTGAATTATTGCAACTTGAAATATTCAGAAATACACCACCAATTTGGAATGATATATCGACCCAAATTTGAATTATTGTCATCAACACATTCTCAGATTCGAAATGTTCATAAATGTTGTAACCTTCCCTAAGCTCTATAGTGAAAGGGTACCAAATATATAACACGCCGTTCAAAAGCACAACACGGAACAACTACTAAAACATACACTATTCGACCAGACCGCGGAAACTGCAAGGCGTGTACCCAAGACTAGATCAGCGGTGAGTGGAGCGGGTTTCCAAAGAATTCGCACAACTTGCACCTAAGCTGGAATAAACAAATAAGCGCCATCCAATTAAATGTACCTGAATCACCGCTAATAAATTGGAATATTACCTTCCTGGAAAATCGGCATCCAACCTAATATACATACAATACAGTACCAACAGGCACAAACCAAATACTATAAATCAGCAATATCCCATAATCATAACTATATTTAAAACGATACATAGCAAATCACATCACTGTTAGTATCGCATAATTTCTATAAACTAATTTTATATATCTGTAAATATTCGAATCAATTATTGCGTTCAGAATTGATTTTATTAAATTTTAAACAATCCTTCAAAACAATATGGATCTATATTTTAACATGTTTAACCTCCAATTGAAATATATTAAAATTTGTTATTGTACTGAAATGTGATTTAGTACTAATGTTGACATACTAGAATCAAGAATCTGATCACAAAACTATTTTCCTGAATGTAAAATAAATTTATATCTACTCATGTTGGCAACACTGCAATCGTTGTTAATTAGGTTTAGAATTGCTAGTTAGAAACTACGTCATAAATTAGTAAATGCGCAGTTGTTGACAGGAAGTGCACTGAAAATTTACTGAAAACTGTCAACGTCAATGTACACGTGATAAATAGTTCACTACTCTTATTAATCAAATTACTTTCCTTTTTCAAATATTAGATAAAGAAAAATAGCATGCGTCTACGAACCACATCAGCTACAATTAATCCTTGACCAGACGACTTCTTGTAAGTCTATCCATTAAGACATGGATGAATCCAACACCATCAGTCTTGAAACCACCTGATGATTTGCTCTTGTAACACACCAAAATTGCGATATTCTTCACAAGTCTTATTTCTGTAGACACAACAACCAGGAACCAGTAACCACAAATACAACGGTAGCCGTATAGTATTACCAAAGTACTATACTACCACAAGCGCAATACTACCACAAGCCCTATAAGAAAACAAATAATAATTGTGCGAATACACAATTCTTAACGCAAATAAAAATATAAACACTAAATTACCTGCCGGGCAACGACTTCAATAACAGCTGCAGATAACACGAACGTAACTGATAACCAACTCAAAAATTCTACAAAATGTGCTCGTTAAATAAATGTACTGCAATGAATAATTACATACCTGTTCTCACAAACCCTATCAAATATAGGTTAATTAAAGCAATACGAAACGACTTCTAACCAACACAAAATGCTTCAATAAATTTTCTGGACAGGCAAAATCCCAAAATGGGGTGCTAACCTATGCACGACCGCCAAATCCAGATGAGAAACAAAGAATGAATTGTCGGAAATGAACTCGGCTTTGACAAGTGTTATCACACATACGATTAACAACTAAAAATTGAGCATTATCTGAAATTTTCTGAAAGCCAATAAAATAATTCCACGCAAATTATAATCTACGTTGCCATATTAATTACTAATAAACAAATATTATTATACGATTTTTTAATACTAAGGCCTAGCCAATAAAATTGTAAAGATTTCACGACTGCGAAATTTACCCAAGTTTAATTGTATTGAAAACTGTAATTAATTCGTAACAGAAATTTAAAACGTTACAATGTACAACCAACTCGAAATATTCAGAAATGCTCCACCATTCGAATTATTATATCGCAGATTCGAATTGTTATATCATAGATTCGAAGTAATCAAAAATGTAGCACCAATTCGAAATGTTATATCTATCCAAATTTGAATTATTTAAAAATGGTTTCACCAGTTCGAATTGTTATATCGCAGATTCAAAATATTCAAAAATGTACCACCAATTTGAAACCCCATTATTATTAATATTTAGTTTAAATAAATTACCCCAAATTCTACTCACGTTAAACGACAAAAGAAGTCTTTGTAATCGTTGCACTTATTGTCACTGTAACATACCCTTGATATTTTATTATATTTAAATTACGCGTGACTTTCTGATTAACCGTGACGCAGCTTTGCCCTGCATGAGTTGTGAACTGACCCGTCTTACCATTGCTCGGTGTTAATATAGGCTCTTCCCACTTACATGTGGGCTGGGTTTTCAATAGTTTTATCGATATCTCAACCAACCAGGTCTTTATATTTCGTGCATTTCGAAGTGGTTCTGATGTAATTTCTTCGGTTTTCCATGTAATGGTGTTTATTTGATACCTTATTATTCGTTACTTTGACCACACGTTGTTTTGTATAGATATCGCTTTTTTGGATAATTGAAATAAATAAATGATGTAACTTCAATGCTGTTTTCGTTTATTTATTTTTATGCGTGTTTGAAACTGTGTTTTTTTTCAAAAAGGTTTATTGTTTCAGCTTCATTGCATAAAGCTTTGTTAGGTTTTATCTCTTATCTTCGTGTTTGTTTTCTAACTAATTAGAATGCTTCTCAATGCGTGTTTAATTACATGTACTATCATTTCTCTTGAATACGTTTACTTTTGTTAAAAGATATTCTTATTTGCATTACTTAAAATTAATAACGGTCTATATACAAAGTGTTAAATACTTGCTATTTACATAATGTATGAATTACCTACTTTTTTGCATCGTTTAAAGCTAATTATGGTCTATATACAGAGTGTTAAATGTTTGCTATTTACATAATGTACGAATTGCTTAATTTTCTGCTAAATAAATGCAGTTTTCTGATTCCTATTGCAATTTATGGTTACTACACGACCCTTGCTACTCAATACACCCCTAAACAACCCCTTATCACAGCAATATATATATATATATATATATATATATATATATCTGTGTAAATTTCACGTTCATTTTGATTAGATAAGCCATTTAATAAGTTACTGCAAGTTCCTGCATGTAAATACAAATTAATCAAACTTTAAAGCGCTTTCTTAATTTCGAGCGTAGTAATTAAAGATTTTAATGACAAATTTCATTAAGACAAGAGTTAATTTGCATTATTTTAGCGTGTGTAAATATTCTCAAAAAACCTTCATAATGTTTAAATAGTAGGGAGCATAATTCTTTAATCATAAATACAAGTGATAAATAACAGGTGTTATAAGTGTAAATATTTCTAGTGTATATTTTATCATAATTTTAGTGAAAAGATTTACCATTTGTATAACTTTCAAAATCTTAATTATAGCAAAAGAGAAACAAGCATAACGGTTACGGATTCTAGTAAATTTGAATAAAAGAAATGTAGACAAATAACATGTTCTTAGTATTTATTTACAAATTTCAAAGTTGTTTGTCAACAATTTCTGAGTAACGTTGGTAGGCAAGCTCACCCGTCGCTCTAGCATATAACGTGCGCAAATAACATTTCGATTCTACGAAAGGCATTTGACTGTTAAACAGGCAAGGAACGACACAGAATAAGGAAACATTGTTTATAGCACGTATTAGAGTGAGATGAAGATATCAGGGGTTAAGTGTTTCTCTGACTTGGAAAGAAAACTGTGAGATAAAGAAAGATTAATAGATTGTGTATTTATAGGAGTAGAATGAACATATTTTGTGTATTATTTAGAGTGGTTGATTTCATCAAGTACAGATGAAACTTGCAAATGTGGAGCAGAGAAGGATTATTGGATTTTATATATAGAAGGGATACAGGCAAAAGTTTTAAGATTGTTTAAAGAGCGTAAATGTTATTTTGGGTATAACCAAACGTGCAAATATGGTGTAAGAAGGATAGAGCATGTAGAACATATGGTAGACTGGAATAGAGATAACTCGTAATAGGAATATAAAATATGGAGAGGGTACGAAGGTTAGAGTGAGACTCCTTTAATACGTGTATTATGAGGGGTGTGTGATAACCAAAGAACTTATGTTAGTAGGGGCTAGGGTTCTGCGAAATAAAAACCCGTTGCAAAGCTAAAGTGTATTTTAGTGTTAAATTGTTGTTTGTATTATTTGAAATTCTGAGATTTCTGTGGCAATTAATATTAAGGTAGAAATTTATAAGGAATTGTTGAAGGTTAGTTCATGTGTTGTTGAAATTTAGTGGCAGGTGAAAATTTTGTTTGGGGAAGGGGCTTAACCGTTTAGAAAAATAACAAAGAAGGCTAGTTTGTTTGAATTGATGTATTTACGAGAAATTTTTAGTTAAGGGAGGTAGATCTGGCTATATTACTACGAGAATGTGGTGATAGAGCTCTCTCTTGCAAAAGCTGTCGCATGTTTATTTTTTACTGATTAGTTTTATTTTGTGTAAAATACGAGATGCGCATTTCGTATCTAAAGTACTAAATTGTTCGTATCGCATAATTGTTTTTTTTTAAATAGTAACGCTTAATTTATTTCTTTTGCTTGTTTTGTACAGAATCGTTTGTTTATTTATTCTTATTGTTAATAGATAATCGTGAGCGACGTGCTTTTTTCTTGTTTTTTGGTATGTAGGTGAATCTCCGCACTCTCCGCGTCTGGAAGTTAGTCTGGTATTTACGTTTCTTCCGGTTACGTCTAGGTATGTAGCAACGTTCATCAAGTATTCTGTAAATTTTTCAATTAATTTTAGCAAATAAACGTTAAATTAAGTGATTGAAGTTTGTATTGTATATGCTTCATTTGCTTACTGTAGTAATTAGTTTGACTAGGTTTTTTTATAAACCTTTTTGGGTATGGCATTGTGTTTTTTTTAAATTTTTAATGCTAATTGAATATTGAATGTGTACTAATTTTAGTAGATATTTCCATCTCTCTATGTCTTAGAAGTTATGTAAGTAACTTTGTTTGTACTTTTTATGTCTTGTGACTAACCTCATTATGTTTTTTAGTCTTTGAAAAAGGCACAGAATTTGTCGCCGCAACGTGGAATAAAATTACAATCTGACATATTAGTTTAATTATTTTTTAACGAGTGTATCCCAAGAGTTTATTAACCTTTGTTTTAGCTATATATATATATATATATATATATATATATATATATATATATATATATGACACACACACACACACACACACACACACACACATACATAATCAAAAACTAAAATGCTAATGAAAGCGTAAATTATATAAATACTGGCTAGCTGTAGAAAACCAAGGATTATTAAAGTTCATCCACAACCACACATAACGGTCCTATACTTATTATCTTTTTTTGAGTAAATAGTTTGTATGATGTGATCCAATTTGGCAATAATACTGACAAATCTTATCAATAACCCTGTTAGTATTTTAGTGGCGGCCTTAGATTGTTTTACAAAACAACACTTTTTATTTGGAAGTGCTATACTATTAATAGAAATTCTGGGATCTTTTCTTGTATTGAGATGGACTCTCTATTTAATCATTAATAGAATCTTTGCAGTATATCAGATTTCAGAAATATTAGAAGCAGAAAATAGCGAGTGAAGGAAAAGCTCCCTCTTTCGGTTAATATTGATCGTCGTTACCTACCTAAAATTCCATTAGTTATGTGTAAGCGAGCTGTTCCTGAATTTCGCCAGGTGTCGTAAGGTTTATAATTTGCTTCCTTTATTTAAACGATGTGCATCCAGGGGCATTTTAAAAGGATTTCTAATCTAATCATGCAATTACGTTTACGTCGATTAAGAACTGCCTTCGAAAATAATTTCTCTTGCGATTTAATGATGTTCAATAGTTGCAAAGCAGACTTGGATGCTCGCATGGTTTGGCTTGAAAGTTTTGAAAATCATGTGTTTTTTGAGTTTTTCGGTGTTTCTCGTTTTACGTTGATTTCATAATTCTACCATCTTTGGTCACTTCTGTACAAGATATGCACGTGTTTTATCCGACGTTAAAGATCTACTACAATAGGTTCATTAAGCTTGCCGATCAAGTAATTCAATTTTGTTACAAATAAATAATCTAAAACACTTCAACCTGAGGACGCTCTCCCTCTTCAAAGAATGTTTACAATTTCATATGGTAGGTAGTAAACAACGTGAAAAAGTTTCTATGTGACAGCATCCCTAGTGCTAGTAAAATAGAGGTGCTGGAAGTTCCGCAAACATTTTATGTAATTTCCGGGAACTTTTGGTATTAGAGAACTAAACGCCGTGGTGCCTTTAAGTTTTGTGTTTGTTTGTGCTAAAGCAAAATCGGTTCTCGACCCCCTCTCATGCAAGAACGCTGGATTGAGTTCCACAGTTAGGCGTATTAACTTACAGGGAGTTTTTCTTTTACTATTAGCCGTTTGTCAACCAACTTTATCCAAGGCTACCTTAACATTTATAAAACCCCAGCGTACTTCAAGGACGTTACGTGTTAGATTGTCCCTTTGGCAAGAGCTTATGAGAGTTTAGTTTCATCTTCCCCCGATACATTTTTTGTTACCTGGGCACCCAGCTGTAAACAGATATGGCCCAAGTGTAAAGAAAAATATAGTAACACACATTTAAGCTTAATTTTTTGCTTACGCTTGAATTGGGACACTGGGAATACAGAATGGAACTGTGTTTGTAGGGTAAGGAAGAATATTTGAAAAATAAGAACGGCTTAAGGGAAATTTTGCTGAAGGACGAGGCCACGCTTGCAACAAATGTGGTAGTCGTTTATCGACAACACTATCCTATCTTAGGTTATAACTTTGCAAGGTTAACCAATGCTAACGTTTTATGCTACACTATGCTAAATTATGTACACAAAAAATACGTACTCTTTGAATATCAGTTACTTTATGCAATTAAACAATTTGCCTTCCTAAATTATTGATTTCCACTATATACTGAATCTGAAAACTTTCAGATTAATAAACCTACACGCTACTTCTTTAAGATACAAGTCATTACACTATACTTTACGGAACTACATTTTCTACCTAATATTTGTAATTAATATATACAGTTATGTTACAACGACACAAAATTTGCCCTAAAGTTTATTGTAAATTGTAAATTCTTATACTATTGTTTTGAAAACGTCTTAAATTTTAATTGACTTGTATATTTATGGAGTACCCCGCCATAAATAATTATCTGACTTATCTAACATCCATTATAACCTATAAATCCACAGAAATATATATATATATATATATATATATATATATATATTTATATATTTATATATATATATATTTATATATATAGTTGTGATATGATTGCAATAACCCAGTGCCCTCTTTTTGTGAAATAAAGAAGTTTAACATTTTCTTTCTGTCAATTTTTAATTTTAATTTCAATTTTGTGATTTTGAATACCTCGGCTAGCTTAGTTTTAACCACGCACGGAGCTTGCGACAATACAACAACAAAGCCTTTAAATTTACGTTCTACTTCCACTTCCGGTTTTTTTAAGCCGAAACACAATTAAGCACAATTACTATAATATTGTCAAAACTATTTACAATGTATGAAATGCTAAGAATTCTTTAAATAGAACTTCCTTTTAATAATTGGAAAAAAACTCTTTCAATAATTATCATTCCCAAAATTAATCAAAAAGCCAGCAAAAATCACCCTTATTATTATTATCTGAAGCCTCATAAACGTTCATTAAACTTTTATAATATTTACGTAATTTATAACGTGTATTTAAAAAAAACGATCTTTGTTGACGCTCACATAGATTTTTATAAAACCAATTTTAAAATTATTCAAATTAGGAATATACAGCGAAATATTTACAAATAAAAATAACAAAACATTCAAATTGGCTGATCTGTTGTTTCAAGCTCGAATCAGTCTATGTTCCAACTGCTCCCGCATTCAGCTTATTGATTTATATAGTCCCAACGTCGAATTTAGATATGGCGTGCATTTCTCTTGTTACAGCTCCTTTTAATTAATTCATGAATTGTTTCAGCGGCTTTGTTAAACTTCCTGGTCAAATCCAGCGATTAATAATTGAGTTAAATATTTGTTAAATTTCCACATCGCATCTAGTAATTATTCAGAGTACTTTTATTAATGTTAATATTAGAATTTAATTTAAAACAACTTTAAGTTGCTTACGTTTTTAAAGGATTCAAACGACTAACCTCGTTTAATTTTTCACAATCACCATTGTACTATTTATTACTTAACAATAAATTACTTCTAAATTTTTCACGTAAATACTTTCTTCTAAGTGATGTGGACTATACTTTCAATGTTGAACTGATTTGTTTACAAATCCGGTCGTTTTGCAAAGGATCTCCTATCTATTGACAAGCACAGAGTTCAACGATTACACTATTGTACGTGATTCTTACACACCAAGTTTTGGGTACTTCTACGAAATTTTGCTGTATACACAAAATTGATGCGATATTGTCAACACTTAATACTTCAAGTTAATGCATTCGTTCTATTGGATTTTCTCATTCCTAATTTACTTAAGTTATTATTTGTACAATAAATTTGATGAACTTTGCATTTATCACCAGACCGTGTTTATTTCGAATTTATCAGGTGTTGGACTTTCCTTTGTAATCACGTATTCTTAATATAATTTATATATTAAATTATAATCGTTTTTTATTACGCATTTTAAAACCTGCTTGTTCAATTGAGATTCTTAGCGTAATGATGATGCATTATTCATGCGTATTGTATTTTAGCTTCCGTCCACGTTGTTTTTGTGACTTGCCAAATCGTTTATTTAATTAAATCTTGTAAAGTACTTTTTATTTCTTAAATTAATTATGGCTATAGTTTATATACAGGGCGTTGTCATTTACTTTCCTACCTAATCGTTGTATTTCTTATTTTTTTCGTAGAAATGTCCAGTTTTCTGAGTCCTCATGTTGTTTTAATGAAATGCACTATACTAGTGGTTCTATCTACCCCTAAATGACCTTAGTAACACAGCAATATATATATATATATATATATATATATAATATGAT
This sequence comes from Platerodrilus igneus, assembly GCA_036346225.1. NCBI lineage: Eukaryota > Metazoa > Arthropoda > Insecta > Coleoptera > Lycidae > Platerodrilus > Platerodrilus igneus. The sequence goes on from JARFIW010000699.1 coordinate 85,984, forward strand.
TTGATAAATTACGAACTGATTTAAATAAAGTTGAGGTAGCAGATAGTGCTACCACCCTGGGAGGGCTGTTAGTATATTTTCAAAATTAAGACTGTTATGACCTCAGAACAAGTAATATAAAACACTTTAAATATCTTAAATACTCAGATCAACAGTATAATTACAATTTCTAATGTTACCACCTCTTGCCTACTCCAGTTGAATCAGAATAAATACCTCTACCCACCACCACGATGAATAATCTTGTTCACTACCTACTGCTTTAATATTTTGTTAAATTACCGGCTAACTTTATTCCGAGCCTAAGTCCCATATACCTCAGCGGATTTATCGGCCCTATAAAAATACACAAAATATATAAAGTAAATAAAGATTTGGATTGGCCTGTGTTATCTTTTACTCTTTTCCAATAACCACTATAAACATTTATTTCACAAATAAAATATCAAAGGCCAAGTGCATGCATTCGGGCAACATTAATCTAATATATATTTTACTATACCAAACATGATTTAATTCGGTGGAACACCTTGGTGTAAGTACATAATCCCCGGCTCAGGATCAACTTAGCAGATAAGCCACGAAATTCCACGAACCTCAAGACTGGTGTCATGTACTTCTTCTGCTCCTGGTTATAGGAATGAGGATAATTTGGATCTCCCCATAAGTAGCATTTTCCCAAGAAGATAACTTTATAACTAGCTTCTAAACATAACTTCCAAAATCAAACTGAAATATCGAACCAACGATGACCCAATAAATTCTTAATACCAAACTCCAACTTTAAACAATAAATTTCAACACGTCGAGTAATGCAATTAATAACTTCAATACTTTTCGAGTAACGGAAAGTAAATGTAGTTAATACATCAACTACAATTACGGTTAAAATATTAACAAGAACAAAAACCTTAAAATTGTAAAGTACCTGAAATATGTAAAGGGTACCTAATATAACTCAAATTAGAATTTTAGAATTTTAGAACGGTTAGTTTAACTTCCCACGCTTTCAAAATACTAATAACAATAATTAAAAATAGAGTAGAAGCTTTGACTGAGAATTATTTAAGCGAAGACCAATATGGTTTTCGTAAAGACAGAGGGACTAGAGAACCGATACTAATGATTAGAGTAATTATCGAAAAAAAGTTACAAAAAATAAAAAGAATCATTTCGCGTTTGTAGATATAGAAAAAGCATTTGCTAGGGTTAATTGGATTGTTATGTTCAGGGTTTTGCGAAAAATACGAATCTCTCATAGGAATAGAAAAATTATTTACAGTCTATATAAAAACCAAAGCCTAGTAATTAAATTTGATGAAATAGAAAAGAAAGCTAAGATTAGAAATGGTGTTAGACAGGGCTGTATACTGTCTCCCTTGAATTTTAATGTTTATATTGAGGAAGCTTTAAACTTAACTAGAGAGAAAAGACATAGGTATTAGTGTACAGGGACAGAAAATAGACATGTTACGTTTTGCAGATGGCATAGCCAATAGAGCAGAGTCTAGAAAAGAACTAGGAGAGTTTTTAAATATTTTATATGAGATACTACAGAGTAACTATAGTATGAGAATTAATTTAAGAAAATAAAGATAATGACAAGTGAGTTATAGCCTAGTTCTAAACCGATACGAAATGATTGTAGTAAAATGTATTTATTTATACTTCTAACGTTTCGAATGTTTTTTCGATTCTTTTTCGAAGGCTAAAATAGTGACAGTTAAAATACAATTAGGTACATAATTGAAAAACTTACATATAAATTTACATCAGCATTTTAACTTTAACTAGCAAAATTTTAAATAATTTAAACTTTAACAACACTAAAACTATAAAGAAGAATAAAACTAGATATTAACTATAAATGTACAAAATTTTGATTGAAGCTTGTCGAAAAATTAATATAAATGTGAAATTTAAATTGAGGCGTACGCCTTCTAAGGCATCAAAATTATAATGTCTATGAAACGAGGTTGGCATCTCTTTAAGAATCATAACTGAAAAGTGGGATTTAATATCACCACATTGTAATTTATCTTTATACAGTTTCAAAAGTTCTGTCAGTTTGATATTTAATAACATGTATTTTTGCTATAAAAAAAGATTTTATTTACAAAAATTTGGTACACCTATGGGTACTCCTCTCTCTCCAATTCTTGCTCAAATTGTGATGGATTCTTTGATTGACAAAGTTTTACCACACAAGTAATAGACGCATTTTCAATACAACTTTACGTTTACTAAAAGATAACCTCAATATCATTGTGACTAAATCCGATAAAGGTTCGGCTACAGTAATTATGTATAAACAAGATTACTTGACTAAAGGAGAAGAATTAGTGAATGACAAAACTGTGTATAAATTATTAAAATGTGACCCCACATTTACAACTCAAAAAAATAACAATGACTTAGTTAATAGACTTTATAAACAAAACTGTATTAACGAAGATGACAAAAAACGATTGTGTATAACAAATTCGGTAGCACCAAAACTTTATGGATTACCAAAAATTCATAAGAATGGAATCCCCTTAAGACCCAAAGTTGCATCAAATAATTCTCCTACATACAAATTATCTAAATTTATTGCAGATATCTACACCAAATCTTTTACTAATACTAACAATTACAACACCAAAGACTCTTTTACATTTGCAGAGGAAATAAAGGATTATTTTATACCTGATGATTTTGTTTTAATATCTCTCGATGTAATTTCTCTATTTACCAATATCCCCATCAACTTAGTAATAGAAATAATTAACCAAAAATGGGATATTATTCAACCAAATTGTAACTTTTCTTTGAAATTACTAACAGAAACCTTAAATTTCATTTTTCACAACTCTTATTTTTCATTCAACAATAGATTTTATGCACAAATTCTTGGTACTCCTATGGGTTCCCCTTTAAGTTCTATTATTGCTATCATAGTAATGGATTTTCTGTTTGACAATGTCATTCCCACTTTATCGACTCCCCCAGCTTTCATTAAAAAATTTGTTGACGATGTAATTTGTGCCGTACCTAAAGATGAAGTTGATGATGTTTTAAACAGCTTTAACAAATATAACAAACGTATCCAATTTACATTGGAAATAGAACATAACAGCAGTAATCCATTTTTGGATACTAAAATAATAAGAAACCCCAACAACAAGCTCCTGCTGGACTGGTTCCAGAAATCTACCAGTTCAGGTAGGTACATTAACTATTATTCGGATCACAGTATAAATTACAAAATAAACACGCTGTTATGTTAAAAAAACAGAATTGCAAGAATTTCAGATCCTTCATTTCTTGGAAAAAATTTGACATTTCTATCAAACACCATGGTAAACAATGGTTATCTGAAATCTCTCGTAAATTAATTGATATTCAGTTCGAGTTGTAATAAAAAATGTCAAAAACACCAGCAATCAACAAATAGTGTTGCGTATAAAAAGTTACCGATGATAAAGGGTTTAACCCCAAAATTAGTAATCATTTTAATAAACGATAGCATGGTTATTTCAAAATATAATTCAGTCACGGTTGGCCAATTTTTTTCAAACACAAAAATAAAACTCCTATGCTACTTCGTTACAATATTGTGTATTCCATTCCTTGCCGAGGATGTGAGAAAATTTATATAGGACAGTCATCACGATGGTTGCTCTCAAGAATTGTGCAGCATAAGAGCGATTGCAAAATAAAAAAGAATTCGTGCGCATTAGCGTGTTATACAAACAATACTACCATTATCCGGATTTTAATAATGTAAAAGTGTTGGATAAAGAAAATTCATACAAGAGTAGACTTTTTCTGGAAATGGCTCATATAGTAAACAATGAAAAAGCTCTAAACTTCAAAACAGATACAAACAATTTGAACGCTGTGTATATGTATTTACTCAAGTACAGGAAATCAAAAACATTAGGTAAATACAGATAATCAACCATGCACTTCAAGAATGTTATCGTACTAATTATGTTTTGGTTCTCATTAGAATTTATATTTTAAAAAGCCAAACTTTATTTTAATTTGTAACGTGTATTGTGATAGACGTAAATAGTTATTTCTTGTACTTTTATCAAATGTTTTATTTAATTTGTTTATTTTAAATTTTAATGATAATTATCAAAGCCATGACAATATTTTAACTCCAGTTTTTGTAAGTAATATTTTAGAATTCTTATGTTAATGACAATCGCAGTTGCTTTACAGCACCCTGAAGAAGATTTTAAATAAATCGAAAGCTCGGTAAAAAACAAATAAGAGTTTTATTACTAGAAAACCAAATAACCTGTTAGTATTAATTGTATATATATATATATATATATATATATATATATATATATATATATATATATACTTCTTATAATTTTTCGAACGGACGTAGGTAATGAAATAAAGGTGTATAGAATCTTGGGATACACTCGTGCGTACAAATAAAAACTACAGCGTCAATTTGTAACTATATTCATTTGTATCATGCCGAAACGCTGAATATAGTTACAAATTGATGCTGTAGTTTTTATTTGTACGAACGAGTGTATCCCAAGATTCAGATTCTATACAACTTTATTTCATTATATATATATATATATATATATATATATATATATGTGTGTGTGTGTGTGTGTGTGTGTGTGTGTGTGTGTGTGTGTGTGTGTGTCACAGGATAATAATATAATTAAAGTAATTAAAATATATGGCAATTTTTTATCACCGTTGTCCTCGTGCGTCAAAGGGCTGTAATTCAAAGTTAAAACTAATACTACGCTCATATAGGAGTACGCATTTGCAGAATAAACACATGAAATCTTAATACAGAATATAATGTTTCTATTGGTAATATTTTGTCAATACTGATGGAAAGTTGAACCAAGATCACCGCAGATTTGCCAAGTATCATTAGAATGAACGGTATAAAACTTGTTCAAATACAGAAACAACACACTAAAGTTTATGAAACAATCCTAGATAGACTACTCGTTTTGTAGCGTCTTTCGAAGACGATTCCATTGGAGTAGGTTTAATTATATTTACCCCTTAATGTATGAGGTAGCAGAATAATTAAGTTCTCCCTACAGTAACTATAAATAGCTTGTCGCGTAGAATACAAGATTAAAATGAAAGCGGTAATATGGGCAGACTCACCAGATGGACTTATAAGGTGGTTTCGCTGTACGCATCGATAAGACGGACATTATAATTTGAATTAGGGCCGCTATACTTGCGGCCACGTCCCCAATGCTCCACCCGGAGATACTACATTGGGTTTAAACGCAAAAAATAAACGTGCTTCTTATTAATTCTAACTTCATAATTAATCCACCTTAAATAAAAATCTAACTAAAAATCTAACAAACTAAAATAAAAACAAAAACAGGGTTAAAATAATAGTATCCCTAGCGTTGACTTTGAAGTGTGCCCGATCAACAAGACACAAGCAAAATTAAGAGGGGGAGGGATCCGTAATACTGGATAGCAGACGCCGGCTCTGCTTACCAGTGCGACCTGAAGGGTCGATTTAAAACTATCCAAATCTAGCTAGCTAATTTAAAATGGATTCAAATTTTCTAAGCAGTTGCCAAAAGTATTAATAGTAAATCCAGCTATTTGCCTGCTCTATAAATTTACAAATTCGTCTTCCCTGATCTAAGTATTTTATCCTAAATTTGTCCCTAACGTTCTCTATCATTCCTTAACCGACATAATATACATACAATCTTCTTTTCTATATATACTGTGGCCAAAAATTGGCGGCAGAACGTCAAACGAATCAAACCACAAAACAATACAATGCAGGCAAAAATATAAGTGTAAAAATAAATATAAATATATAAATAAACATATAATAAATATATAAATAAATTTCTGAATAAGCAAAAGCATGTAACAGTGCATATATCAGCAAAAGCATGTAACATACTGTTTTAATACGCTTTAATAGTTTTATTATTTCTAAAAATAGTTAATTTCTAGTTTAATTTTAGCATTCTAATTATTAGAATGAAGGCCTTGTAGCATAAATAGGTCTGCAATTGTAGCGGGTGCAAGATCACCCAAGTAGCTTCCCAGCGAAGTTTCCAGGAAGATCTAATCCAAAAGTCAATCAGTTTTCTAAAAGCACTTACTTTAAGGGCCCTAAACATGTCAGATTAGTTGCTATTTATGATTAGATGTCAATCATGTTCTAGGACCCTATTTATGTCTGGTTGGTCGGAAAGAATTTTTCAATTAGCGGAACACTCAACTAAAAAGTAGTTCGGAGTGCTACTTGTGTGGCAATCTTAGGCATTGGCAGTTTAATTAATCTTAAAGATTTACGACCGGCGTATCCTAAGCCGAGTATGAGCGCCAAGAAAGGGGTTATTTTTCAATTAACTCAAATGTATATAAGGATGCCAGCCGGTGGCAATCGGGGTTGTTTATTTCCAGACGCGTTAGAGTCTGAAGCTCGCGTTCTTTGCAAGATTGAGTAAGTGTTTTTATTTCTCTGAAGTCAAGTGCGTGCCGTTATGTTCAAAGTTAGTTTATTTTTCTGAGTAAGTAATTATTATATATGGTATCACTATGAACTCAAAGCTGTGTTATGCATCATAAGTCATTTATTTGTTCAAATACAATATCTGTCGACTTTCATAACATACAACTTCGGGTTAAATCTCCGTTCCAGTATTTAATCCCTTTATGTTATTGTTAAAGACCGCATCTTTTGAAGGGTTTCTTATTTTATTGTGTGTCGACGTAGTCGAGGCTTGTAATAACTAAGCCACGAATTCCGTTATTGTACTAGTTGACCCGTGTGAAGGTCATGTTTTCCTGTTATTGATGACCCCGTGATTAAGGGAAGGTCGTTTCAGTATGCAAGTTAGTTAGACTACGGTAGCGTTAATTAATTATATGTATTGGGGTGTTTGCACCCAGAACTGTTGTTAATATTCATAAAATAAGGACTTTAGAATTGTTTAGTTAAGTTGTGTTGTGCTAGCCGGAAACTTAATAACATTTGTCCCTGTGAAGTGACGTATTTTCTGTCTTGCAATCTTAGTTCATCGCCACGAACAAAGTGCGACGAAAGCTCTTACCGTGATCGGTCCATGGGCCGTTTAATTCCCATGGTGGCGCCCTTTTGTAAATATTGTTAATTACTGTATAATTTTGTATGCATATGTAATTAGGTTAAGTTAGTTAGTAGGCCGTTTAATAAAACAATTGGAATTTTGTCTTAGTGTGTTGTTGGTTAAGGAACCTCCCCTTCTCACCGACTGCGGCAGCTGCGAGGCAATGTCCCGAAACGTGAGGGTACTATAGTGTTAGAGGTCCTTCCCATTTATTATTTATTATTAATTGGATACCCCACGCGGTAGGTAAATATTATAAATTACACTGGCGCATTAACGTGGTTAAAATCGTAAATATGGTAAACAACACACGGACAAAGTTTTAGATTGTTTTTATAGTACTATTAAGATTTGAGCACAATTAACAGTTTAATATTAGTGATTTAGGAACAGGTTTCGCTATTGTTGGCATTTACCTTTTTATTTAGTCATGTATGTGGTAGAAGCTTTAAGAAGTGACGAACTGAGTCACGAGCTTTCAATTAGGAACGTTGAACCAACAAAGTTAAGTGTGTTAGAAAAGCGAAAATTATTGCGTACAAAACTCATTGTTGAGAAAGTCGACAGTAATGTTTTTTCTAAGTATGAAAAAATTTAAATCGTTCAAAAGGACGAAATTGAATTATTAAAACTTAAGATTTTTGAATTAGAAAACTGTTTAAATTCTTTTACCATTCTCCCTAAAAGGAAAGAATATATTAAACTTAACACGAGATTAATGCATGTAACACAGAGACTAAATTATGTCAATTTCGATATTGAATTTGTAGAAGTACACAAAGAACTGCACTCCAAGTGCATTAGAGCTTTTGAGATTTTAGAACAGGTAAACGGGGAAAATGAGATTAACGATAACCTTTTTTATTGTTCGGCTAGCGGTAATAAAGACCCTACAATAACACCAACAGCAGAGGTTTCTTGCCCTGGAGCATCAACGGTTTCTTCCATTAATACCCCATCGGTTTCGATTTCTAGTAATGATTTAGGTACGCTAATTAAGTCCTTGAATAAAACAACGACATCAGTCCCGATCCACAAGTGGGGATTACAATTTTCGGGTGAATCTGATTCTATATCGGTTTTAGATTTTATTCAACGCGTCAAGGAACTGCAAGTTGCAAGAAAAGTTTCGTCAGATGACCTTTTCGAAGGGGCTATTGATCTTTTCACCAGTTCAGCATTGGATTGGTATAGAGCAACGCGATGTACAGTAAATTCATGGGATCAATTAATTTCTAAATTAAAGCAAGATTTTCTTTCAGCCGATTATGCAGAGAATCTTTTAATGTTAATTAAATCTAGAAAGCAAGGCGCCGAGGAATCACCTACCATTTATATTTCAAAGATGGTAAATTTATTTTCTCAATTAGAAGATTCCATTCCAGTCCGGGAACAAATAAAATTATTAAAAGAAATTTACAGACTTTTATGCCACGCAACTGGCGTTAATTGAAGTGACTGACATATCCCATTTGATTTCTCGTTGTAAGCTTTTAGAAGACATTAAGCCTACAAATTTTATTAAACAGGAACATTCTGATTCTGCCAACGTACCAGTTGTCTTAGAACGTCAAGTTCGACAGAGTTCATTTTCTAATTATAATTTACCACGGTCCGGCGTTTCGAATTATTCTAAAACACAGCAAAATTTTCGACTATTTGTTTCAACTGCAAAAGACGAGGTCACTCGTTTCATACTTGTCCGGAGAAACGCAAAATATGTTGTTATTCTTGTGGGCAGCGGGAAGTTGTGTCCACAAATTGTCCAAACTGCTCAAATAATTCAAAAAACTAAGGACAGGAAAGCGCGTAGTCAGCCATTGCTTTTCCTCATTTAATAATATTGCTGCTGACAAAAGACGTGGTCGGAGTGGTTAGTAAAGTTAGAAATTTTGTAAATCATCTAAGGTTTTCAAATTTTATAAAGTAAAAGGTGATACAAGACCTTATATTAATATCGAGTTATTTAAGGAAACTTATACCGCACTGTTGGATTCCGGGGCGAATACCTCTATTTTAGGCAGACATGGTCTGTGTTTATTGGATAAATATAAGTTAGAATTAATTAAAAATGTAAAAACGTCTATATTAACAACCGCAGATGGCACTTCACAATCAATTTTAGGTTCAATTAATTTGCCCTTGACTATAAACGGGGTTACTCGGTCTTTAAATGTTTTAGTTTCCGACTCAATAGAGTGTACCCTAACGTTAAGGATCGATTTTTGTCAATTATTTGAATTGAAAGTAGATTTTTCAAAAAATGAATTTTATGCTCATTCTGTGGAAACGAATAAATTAAATTTCATTAAAGTTATGGCCGATTTAAATGAAGACCAGAAATTTAAATTAAACAATGTTATTTCTTTATTTCAATCCCTGGATCGTCCTACCTTGGGCCGAACCACTAAAATTTCACATCACATTACAACGGAAGACGTTGAACCAATTAAACAAAGGTATTACCCATTATCACCGGCGATGCTGGAACATGCTAATAAAGAAATTGATGCGATGCTTGAACAAGGCATTATTAGCCCAAGCAATAGCCCGTGGAACTCCTCCATGCTGTTAGTAAAGAAAAAAGCAAAAGGTGAATTTCGTGTATGTTTTGACGCTAAACGATTAAATTCAATTACAAAAAAAGACGCGTATCCCATTCCGTTTGTAAATGACATTCTTGATAGATTACGCAATGCGAAAATTCTCAGTTCAATCGATTTAAAAAAAGTTTTCTGGCAATTGCCCTTGAGTGACGAAAGCAAGGAAAAAACAGCCTTTACTGTCCCACGGCGTGGATTATTTCAATATAATGTAATGCCGATGGGTTTGGCCAATGCTCCAGGCACATTACAGAGGCTCATGGACTCTATTTTGATTTTCATTATCCCAATCGGTATTTGTTTATTTAGATGATATAATTATTATTTCAAGCACATTTAAGGAGCATATTAGAATTTTGAACGAAGTGTATGAGAAGTTGAAAGGCGCTAATTTAACTATTAACATTTCAAAATGTGAGTTTTGTAAACCAGAATTACAATATCTGGGATATATTGTGAATAAAGATGGTCTCCGAACTGACCCAGCAAAAATTGACGCAATTGTAAATTTTCCTCAACCCAAGACAGCCACTGAAATAAAACGTTTCACCGGTATGTGCTCTTGGTATAGGCGTTTTGTTTTGGATTTTGCCACAATTATAGCACCTATTAATGATTTACTAAAGGAAAGAGAAAATCGCAAGCGATTAAATGGACGGACGAGGCTCTTATTTCGTTTGAAAAAATTAAAGATGTTCTTACAAAGGCTCCTATTTTAAGGAGTCTTGATTTTCGAAAGTTTTTCTTTACAATGTGACGCCTCAAATTACGGCGTTGGTTGTGTTTTAACTCAGGAGAAGGAGACGAAGAACATGTAATTGCTTATGCTTCTCGCAGTTTAAATTCAGCAGAGAAAAATTATTCAGTCACAGAACGGGAACTTTTGGCGGTGTGTTTTGCTATTCAAAATTCCGACCATATATTGAAGGAACTCATTTTAAGGTCATTACGGACCATCATTCTTTAATTTGGCTCCACAACTTAAAAATCCTGCGGGACGTTTAGCTAGATGGAGTGTGAAACTCCAACAATTTGATTTCGAAGTTATCCACAGGAAGGGTAAATTTAATGTGGTACCAGATACATTATCCCGAGCTCCTAGTGGAGCCTATGCTATTAATTCTTTAAATTTTTCTTTAGACGAGGTCGAGGATTGGTACAAAAACATGTTAAATAATATTAAGGAAAAGCCAGATCTATATCCCGATAGGAGAGTAGAAAATGATAAAATGTATAAGTTTATTCCGAATAATTTGAATATCAAAGCCAATTTAATTGAGTGGAAATTAGTAGTGCCGAAATCATGCCGTGCACAAATTTTAAAAGAATGCCATGATGATCCAGTTTCGGCCCATTTGGGTGTATTTAAAACATATACAAAAATCAAAGAGCTCTATTACTGGCCTAAAATGCGGTCATATATTTCTAAATACATTAGTAAATGTGTTACGTGCTGCCAAAGCAAATCCAGCACGTTCAACCATTATGGTTTTATGGGCAAAGAGAAAAAAGTTTCATTTCCGTTTCAATGTTTGTCGATTGATTTAATGGGGCCCTTTCCGCGCTCGAAATTGGGCAATACTTACCTTTTAGTTGTTACTGACTGGTTTACAAAATTCACTTTATTGCATCCCATGCGCAGCGCTTCAACAAAACAAATTTGTAATTACCTGGAAAATTTTGTATTTTTGGTATATGGGGTACCTCAAATTTGTATGATAGATAATGGCCCTCAATTTAAAAGTAATTTATTTTCCAATCTCATGACAAATTATAAAATACCTTCGGTTTGGTTTAACGCCAGCTACGATCCTCAAGTTAATTATGTAGAACGCGTTAACAAGGTAATTGGAGCTGCCATTCGCAGTTACATTCAAGATTCTCATAAGAATTGGGACGATAATATTCACAAAATTGCCCATGCGCTTCGTAATGCTGTTCATGAATCCACAAAATATTCCCCAACATTTTAGCTTTTGGACGCACGGTTCCTCTGTCCGGGGAATTCTATAATAAATTAAAGGATTTAAATCCAGAGGATCTAGCAATTGATACTCGAGAACAATTGGTTCAAGACCTTAATGAATTATCGCCCATCTTTAAAGAAGTTCAGAAGAACATACATTTGGCGTATGAACGTAATACGCACTCGTACAATTTAAGGCGCAGACCATTAAATTTCAAAGTAGGGGATTTAGTGTGGAAGCGCAATTTTATATTATCAGATGCTTCTAAACATTTCAATAAAAAATTATCCCCGAAGTTCCTAGAAGCAAAGGTGATAGAAGTTTTAGGTTCTACCACTTATCAACTATCTTCCATGGACGGAAAACCGCTAGGGGTGTTCCACGTCCAAGACCTAAAACCTCACTAATAATTTATTTTCCAATTTCTTATTTTTCCTTCCGCCAATTTTCTGAAAAGACTCAGTTGTCTTAAACATAATTGCGGTTGGATGTGTTAATTTCTACATTTATTTTATCAATTTTCTTGAAATTCCTAAGAGCAATTTCAATTTTTCGAGGGGGGCTGTGTGACATACTGTTTTAATACGCTTTAATAGTTTTATTATTTCTAAAAATAGTTATTTTCTAGTTTAATTTTAGCATTCTAATTATTAGAATGAAGGCCTTGTAGCATAAATAGGTCTGCAATTGTAGCGGGTGCAAGATCACCCAAGTAGCTTCCCAGCGAAGTTTCCAGGAAGATCTAATCCAAAAGTCAATCAGTTTTCTAAAGGCACTTACTTTAAGGGCGCTAAACATGTCAGATTAGTTGCTATCTATGATTAGATGTCAATCATGTTCTAGGACCCTATTTATGTCTGGGTGGACGGAAAGAATTTTTCAATTAGCGGAACACTCAACTAAAAAGTAGTTCGGAGAGCTACTTGTGTGGCAATCTTAGGCATTGGCAGTTTAATTAATCTTAAAGATTTACGACCGGCGTATCCTAAGCCGAGTATGAGCGCCAAGAAAGGGGTTATTTTTCAATTAACTCAAATGTATATAAGGATGCCAGCCGGTGGCAATCGGGGTTGTTTATTTCCAGACGCGTTAGAGTCTGAAGCTCGCGTTCTTTTCAAGATTGAGTAAGTGTTTTTATTTCTCTGAAGTCAAGTGCGTGCCGTTATGTTCAAAGTTAGTTTATTTTTCTGAGTAAGTAATTATTATATATGGTATCACTATGAACTCAAAGCTGTGTTATGCATCATAAGTCATTTATTTGTTTAAATACAATATCTGTCGACTTTCATAACATACAACTTCGGGTTAAATCTCCGTTCCAGTATTTAATTCCTTTATGTTATTGTTAAAGACCGCATCTTTTGAAGGGTTTCTTATTTTATTGTGTGTCGACGTAGTCCGAGGCTTGTAATAACTAAGCCAGGAATTCCGTTATTGTACTAGTTGACCCGTGTGAAGGTCATGTTTTTCCTGTTATTGATGACCCCGTGATTAAAGGAAGGTCGTTTCAGTATGCAAGTTAGTTAGACTACGGTAGCGTTAATTAATTATATGTATTGGGGTGTTTGCACCCAGAACTGTTGTTAATATTCATAAAATAAGGACTTTAGAATTGTTTAGTTAAGTTGTGTTGTGCTAGCCGGAAACTTAATAACATTTGTCCCTGTGAAGTGACGTATTTTCTGTCTTGCAATCTTAGTTCATCGCCACGAACAAAGTGCGACGAAAGCTCTTACCGTGATCGGTCCATGGGCCGTTTAATTCCCATGGTGGCGCCCTTTTGTAAATATTGTTAATTACTGTATAATTTTGTATGCATATGTAATTAGGTTAAGTTAGTTAGTAGGCCGTTTAATAAAACAATTGGAATTTTGTCTTAGTGTGTTGTTGGTTAATGAACCTCCCCTTCTCACCGACTGCAGCAGCTGCGAGGCAATGTCCCGAAACGTGAGGGTACTATAGTGTTAGAGGTCCTTCCCATTTATTATTTATTATTAATTGGATACCCTCAAGCGGTAGGTAAATATTATAAATTACAAGCAAATACATTATCAGGTGCACTCGCTTGAGCATTATATCGACTAGCGCCATTACACAAAAAACGCGTTTGTTAGATTATTTCAAAATCTGTTTAAAATCACAAATCCATGCTCATGCGAGTACAGCCGCCATAATTTTATTCTTACCTTCAATATAATTTTCTCCAGCATCCGAAGATCTGGTCGTCTACCTATATCTATTGGTTTTCTACCTTTATGGGGGAGTTGGATATGCACTGTTAAAGTCCTGGTGAATATGCACTAAACGTTCGGGGGGGGGGGCACAATTACTATCACTTTACTTTTAAGTCCTGGGGGGATGCGCGGTTTTACTCTATTTTATTATTTCTTTATTTATTACACTTATTTAAATTAATGAGGTTTCCTGATTTAGTTTGTTGTTATTTATTTGTTTCGTTTATTCCCGATTTTCTGCGCGTAGAAGGTGGGACAGTGATTGTTTTAGTCGTGCATATTAGAGTTTTGGGATACTTATTTAATTATTATTATTATTGGTTTTTTGCAGGTTTTGGTTATAATGCTCTTATCATGTCAAAATCACGCCAGGATCACCTTCTAATCTCGCAACCCCTCCTGCGAACTCTCTAAAGGCTGTCCAGAACGCCTTCTGGTTAGCCACTTCCCCGACTTCCTCTAGGCTCTTTGGCCATGCCAGACCTACGATAGCTAATTTCGTATCAGACAACCCTCGATTTGCCGCTTCAAGCGTACAGTCGAAGAGCACGTGCTCTGCGCTTTCCGCGCCCTCACCGCATTCACATTGCATTTACATTTCCAATGCTCCACCAGAAGGTACTACATTGGCCAGGAGGCGAGTTTTTTGTTGCCTAGCAATTTAGAATTTTGCCAAACCCTTGCCGTTCCAGGCAAGGTAGGGATCTTTAACGTGCGTGACAACACTCACACACGGGACCTCCATTTAACCTCTCATCTGAACGAGGGCGTAATTTTTGTGAAAATGCTCACCTGCCATTTTTCAAGCAGTCGGCCGTGTCAGGATTTGAACCCAGGACCTTGCAATCCGTAGTCTTACGCTTACTACATTGATCCACGGCGACGCTCACCGCATTCACAGCGGTCGTTGTGGGTTAACCCGAACCTATGTGAATACGCTTTCAGGGCGCCGTGCCCTGTTATCAACTGAACCATTTTATGATCGAGTTTTACCTCGATCTTGTCTCTAGCTTCTAAGCTCGGTATGAATTTGTGGGTCAACCTGCCCGAGGCAGCGTTGTTCCACCTCTCTTCCCATTGTCGGATTGACTTTTCACGCAGCTTACTTTTAATCAAAGACTTCGGTATCGACGAATGTGATATTCGAAAGTCTCCTGTCGCGGCCTCTTTAGCTAATTCATCAGCCCTATCGTTACCATTGTGCGACCTGACCAAACAGAACTTTAAACGTCGAAACTCGAGCACCGTATGCGCTATCCTCCAGACGTCCGCTTGGAGGTTTGTCGAGGTGTTCATGTTTGTTAAAGCCGTCAGCGCCGATTTACTATCACTGATTATATAATACTCGTGTCTGCCCGTATGGTTTATTACGTAATCGATAGCCTCTCGTATGGCTACCAATTCGCACTGGAAAATTGTGCTCCAGTTCGCGAGTTTGGTTCGACGATAAGACGGACAGCTGGACCCAGTCTATATCAACTATCTATACGGTGATGAAACATTCTTACGGTATCTCAGGCATTACGCCCACGGAAGAAGCTGGAGAGCAAATATGAACGAATTATGTAATGCACAAGTAAATTTACAATTTGTAAACTAAAACTAGCTTACTACATGAGAAGATTATCGTTCCAAAGACACTCATAGCGTCAACATGCCCATCTGCCAAATCCGATAGGAAACATCTATAGTAAGACCATGACAAACAAAGAATTTGCTTTTATAGAAACATAAATATTGTTCGTTATATTCAGTAAAAGAATGGAGAATGTTCTTTCATCACAAGCAAAGTCTAATTCAATACGTTATCAAAACAGGTGTGTTTATCAATTGATAAAGCCAATCAGCATTTCGAAGAGATAAATGCAATCACGTAACGTAGGTAAACCAATACAAAGTATATTAGTACAGCCTTTTATTAAACAAAATACGAACTAAAATCAATTTTTACCAAACTTTCAAATTCGCGGCGAAACTCGTTTGAATAATTAGTTGAGGTACACAATCTCTATGGTAACCTATCATATACGAGGTCGTATTTGAATATAAAGAACGAAATCTATACAAATAGATACTTGAATAAAGTACTGTACAAATTACTACGCCTTTGGCGGCGGCACGTAACAAAATGACAAAAAAAAATAAATGTACTTAAACATGATGATTATTAAAACTACTACAGGTATTGGTTCTGGAATATTCTCAACTAATGTTAATTGTACGAAAGTATTTACTGGAAAACTATTAATTCGGCAAATGTCTAAGTGTTGGGGGATCCTTGGCAGCCACAGGCTGGTTAACCCCTTTCACATGCCACTGAATCTTGGTGAAGTAGGGCATATAATTAGAAGACAATAGAAGAGGAACCGAGCTGTATATAGGCTATAGTGGAATTTCAGGGAAGAGTGTCGACTAACTCAGAACATATATGAGTGGAGCTACGCATTCAATCAGTTTCAAGACGAAAAACCCCAATGACGAAAAAATAAGTGCACTTAAATCTGATGATTATTATAAACAACTACAGGTATAGGTTGTGAAATATTTCAACTAATGTTGATTGTGCGAAAGGATATAATGGAAAACTATTAATTCGACAAATGCTCAAGTGCTGGAAGAACTTGGCAGCCGCAGGCAACTTACCCCCCTTCACATACCGCCGAATATCGGGGAAACAGGGTATATAATTGTAAAACAATAGAAGATGGCCGAACTGCATCTAACAAGAAAGAACAGCGGATATGTTCAAAGACAACAAGCATGGAGACAGGAAGAAGATTGTTCGAAGCATATGTGTGGAGCACAGCACAGTACGTCTATGAAATAGGGGTAGTAGGAAAAGCAGACAGAAAGAGATAGAAGCCTTCTGGAGTGTTGTCTTCAGATGTACAAGGACGATAGCATGGACAGGCAAGGTTAATAACAAATAGGTTATAGAAATAGTAGAATAATAAGGATATCTGTGAAAAAAATAGGAGAAATAGAAAGGCAGAATACGTTCTAAGGCATTTTTGGGGAATAGTACGGGATATATTACAAGTAGAGATAGGAGAAAAGAGGTAGAGGTAGACCGAGATCAGACTTTTGCACGCATATAGTGATAGATTCAGACTGCAAATTTCAGGGAAATGTGTAGGTTAGTTCAAAATAGGACGCTTCTACCCAGTTCCAAGCCTGAAGACCTAATGATGATGATGATAATAAAATGACGTATGTATCTACGACTTCTCAATTTTAGGTGTTATTGAAATATTGTCCGAATCTATATTGTTTTAAGCTATTATTATTCTACCAAGAAATATTGCAAAAGATATCAAAAACAGTTAGGTCAACAATGTTCAGCTTTCATAGTTTATGTGTAGTAAACCAAGTCTTTTGTTTTCTGTAAACGCTATTTTGTCGTCCTAGAAATTTGCAGCTTTATGCAACCCCTAATTACGTACGTACCTATAACCGGTTCTGTGCTTAATTAATACCGAAGGTAGAGTACTTGAAAATCTAGATAATGATGTAGTTATTCATAACATAGCGATGACTTGTAGTGAACAGAAACAACGTCTAATGTTTTAGTATATTTCTTTTTTGTATAACTTAAGTTTTGTTCAATGCTTAATAAACTAGGAACTTCATAAATGTATATAAATTCGTTTGCAAATTTGACGCTATTATAATCAAATGGGCACCAGCTGCATGAATAGCTAGTGATGTGTAACACTACCGGTCCGACACTGCTATTATAGCTTAGCTTAGAATGAAAATCAAATTGTATTAAAACCTCGTGAACCCCTCCGTATACAAATACAAACAACAGTAGTTCTCTGCGTGATATATACATAAAGCGCCTGTATATGATAGGTATAGTGTAACAGTATAAACTAGGACAGAGTAATTGACAGCTGAATAAAATTGTGTTGCTCTAGTAGTTCGATGTTTTACTCTCTATTTCCTATAACAACGGTGCTTAGTGAGCTTCTATATTGTGAACAACTTTAATAATGCTATATGTCGTTATTTAGAATGCCATCGTATTTTCCGCATAAAATCTACATAGCACAGACAAGGATGGAACTGCAAAGCACAAATTCAACAACGCCTTCAAGGCCACTTTTCTAGACTTTTAAATGAATTTAGATTATGTATTGCACGAATGATTAGGAAAACAGTCTTTAGTACACCACTAAGGACAATTTTTTAACTGGGTTGGCTGTTCTATTCAACGTAAAAAGTAGTTATAATACTTGCTGCGCCATTCCGGTTTTATTGTCGTAATTCCTCATACAAAGAGCTCATTTGAACCCCTTTATTAAAAAGTTTACAGTTTTTAATTAAGCTTAAATAAGCTCATACAAAGCTCGAACAAAATGAATATCCAGATAAGCTGCTGCAGGAAATCCAAAGAGCACATGAATTCTCGTCCAAAAGTTACTCCCTCTGTATTTCATGAGTGTTTAGGTCAGTAATATACACAGTTTGGGAAATTAGATTATGGTAATTCTCTTAACGTTTCTTGTATAGCGTACCATTGAATACACCCGCATTTCAGGCAACCATTGTTAGAATTTTAATTAGATAAAGGTACCCGTTGAGAATAACTAACTAGACAATTCTAAAAAGGTATATAACTTATTTAGTCACTGTTCCAATTGATATTTTAGATCCAACAATTGCGTTTAAAAGCAGCTAAAGCCCCCTATAAGAACTTTAACTTTATCTCTTAAAATCTTACGCACCTTACTCTTAACGAGTTATCTTCTTGACAAACCGACATGTTCGGCAAATGAACGCTGTTTTCTTCAGAGCGCTAAGTTTTTGTTATAATATTATAGATATCTTAATGCTGCCATTCTCTTCAACGTCTGTAAGTGCATGTCAAACAATTAGGCGAAAAATCTCTTTAACGCTCAGAAAACCGCATGAACAAAAATTAATTAGGCCAAGGATGTAATTTGTCGAAAGGCAATTACAAAGTTGAAACGAACTGGTGTTAAGGGCGTGAATTTTTCCTCTTTAGGGACGTTGTTTGTAGCTTCAAACCTTCTGTTCTAATTACAATACAAAAGCTCTAGACATAAGCGTCTTTATAAAATATAAAGAAATGCAATGTAATAAGCAGTATGGCTCAGCCAAATTATAACTCGGTTTTGGCCATGGGATCCTTTGTAAAAATAGATATGTGTAATCTATATATGTACAGAGTGTGACATTATTGTGATAAAGGACGTATCTCCTTTATTTAATGCAATAGGAAATAGGAAATAGGAAAATAGTAATTGAGAAGCTTAAGGGCGCACATTCTTAAATTATTTTAGAATATACAGTGTCTCTCATTAATACATGGCAAATCAAACATGTTTTCTTAAATAGAATGCCCTGTATATTTTTTAGACTCTGATTCGGCTTACTTTGCCCATTCTTATAAGGTTGTACTATGCTATATATGGTACTTTAGAAGATATTGCCATTTTATTAAAAAAAAAATGTACCTATATGGACACCTTGTATTATTTACAGTAAGTGAAATAGCGTCGGTTCTATACCAAAATGGGTTCGGCTAATAGTTCTTTCTTTACCAGTTTAAATATTTTTTAAACATATCGCAATTTTTATACAGTGCGAGTCGAAATGTAAGTGTACGATTTTTTCAATCTTTTTAAATAGAATCCCCTATCTTCATGTATATTTTTCAAGAGGTTCTTTATTGCTCTTTTTTTTATTAACTATTCTCTATACTTAAACTCAATAATTATTGAGATATTTACAATTATAAAGTAAAAGCTAGCGTTTCAGATATAATTATAGTTTCAATAAATTCGGTGTTCTGTAAAAATTATAATTTACAAATATTGCCGATTGCAGTGATTGTTGTTAATTTACGAAACTCTTAATTAAAATCTAAACAATACCCTGCAGAAAACAAATGGCAAAATGACTGAATAAAATATAAACAAGCGACAATAAAAACAAATTAGAACAGAAGAAAATCGTTGATCGCATTAAAATGGTTTTATTAGTCCATATTTTTCGATTAAATATGAACTTGGGTTACTGTTGTCCTTACTTTTATGGAAACTGTTCGAAATCGCTTCCATCAACAACAACACAAAGCTGAAGTAGTTTTTCGAAAAGCCTACACACATTTCTCAGCATTTTAACATCAGTACTCCGAAAAACATTATAGATTTTATTTTTTGTCATCTCTTGTAATAAAAACAATTCTATGTACTTCATTTTTTCACACCCCATAAAAAAAATCAAATTCTTATAGTTCAGGTGATTAAGCTGGCCAACTTACTGGAGCTCCTCTTTCTATACATTTTGCTGGGAACTGACTATTGAAATGATTAAGAATCATTGCTGTGCTATGAACGGCAGCCCCAACGTGCAAAAACCACATTGATGAAGAAAATAAATATGTACATGTTTTAGCAATAACGGTAGTTCGTTCTGTGAGAAATTGAAATAGACCTCACGAGTTACATGCTCTTTAAAAAATATGGCTCAATAGCGTAATTCTCTGGAATACCAAACATTGAGCGACAGCCTTGTTTGACTACGAATCATTATAAAATAGGGGTCGGTTGCTAAATAGCAGTGGAAATTATGCCTAACTAATGGATTCATCTTTATGGAAAGTTGATTCCGCACCAAAGAAAACAAATTAAAAAAATTCCTGTGTTCATGTAATTTCTGTTGTGCCCAATGACAAAAACGTACCCTTTTCTAAAAATCATCATCGGTCAATTTTTGGTGTAACTGGATGTGGAACGGATGCATCTTATTTTTGAGCAGTTATATTCGAACCGATATTTCACTAATGTTTTGCTGCTTTGCTATTGCGGTAATGCTAGTATGCAAATCATCCGTAACACTTAATATTACAGGTAGTTCATTTTTTTCATTTGTAACAGTTTCCACTCATTCTTCTTTTTTGTAAGTTACTGAACTACTTTTATTAGAACTATTCATAAAATCTACAAAAGCTTTTTTGTTAGGCTCTTGGTATATCCTGCTAGCAAGCAAAGGATTTTTGTGGTATTCACCAAGTATCCATAACATATCGATTAATTCTTCATTAGAAAAATTCGTTGTTAAATTTGGTTTGAAAAAAATCAAATTTTAAGATCTAAACGTAGCTATTGTGACTTTATAAAATTTTTAATGTTTGCCACTCATCGTTACATAAAAATAACAGTTTCCAAGGAAGAGTTCGGTAAACCGCCTATAATATTTTCTATCAGATACCGCTATTGTCGTTCAAATAAACTACTGAATATTTATAAACAAAAAACAAAAGTGTTGAAAATTACCATTATTAGAGCTGACTAGATTTGTTTAAATTACAATCAGAAATTTACACAAACTACACGTTTTTAAAATATCATTAGAAATACCTCTTAACCAGTAAGTTTAGGTATAGGAAATACTTGACAAGAAAAAATAAAAGAGAAGTAAAAAATCTTATGAAATAAGTGGGTGAAAATAAGGGTTTCCATATAAAAAATTAAAGGAATCGTACGCTTTGGTTTCGACTAGCCCGGTATAAAAATTGCTACATTCTGAATAAATATTTAAACTGACGTGCAAAGGAACATAATGCCGAACGGAATTTAATATAGAAATGGCTATATTTCTATTCATCACTATTAGGTCTTCAGTCCTGAAACTGGTCAGTTAGTGCTGATTAAGCTCCACCTCCACCTCTCTTTCTTTCATTTCCTGCTTATAATATATCCCCGCACTATTCCTAAAATGCCCTAGAACGTGTCCTGCCCTTCTATTTTCCAATTTTTTTTTGCTTTCCACAGACATCTTTCTTCCCCTACTATTTCTAAAACCTCTTTGTTATTGACTTTGTCTGTCCATGCTATCATAATCATACATCTGCATGTTTCCAGTCTAATTCTCGCACTGTCTCTACTTCATAGCCGTGTAGTGCTGTGATCTACACATATGTTTTCAACATTTTTTCCTTGTTTCTATGTTTGTGCTGTTCAAACAGTAGCGTTGCTCTTTCATGTTTGATACAGCGCGGTTCCACGTCTATAGTTTTCTAAATATATACGCTCTCTCGCGGATATTTAGTGGCATGTGAAGGAGATTAGACAACCTGCGGCTACTAAGATCCTTAACATTTAAATATGTGCCGAATTAATAGTTTTTCAAAAGATCCTTTCTCACAACCAGCATTAGTTGGAAATATGGCAAAACTTACAAAGATAGATGCTTATAATAATCATCAGGTTTAAGTGCAATTATTCTTTTCGTAATTATTTCTCCGCCTTGGAACTGGTTGGACGCGTACCTCCACTGATTTCTATTCTGAGCTAACCTAAACATTACCCTAAAATTTCCACAACCTATAAATACAGCTCGGTTGATCTTCTATTGTTTTCTAAATATATACCCTATTTCACCGATATTCAGCGGTACATGTAGTGTATTAATGATCCTGCAGCAACCAAGATCCCCCATACTTAAACATTTACCGAATTAATAGCTTTTCAGTAAATCCTTTCGTTCAATTAACATTAGTTACTTTTTCGTTATTAGGTTCTCCGTTTTGGAGCTGGTTGGACGCGTACTCCCACTGATTTCTATTCCAAGTTTGCCTACGCATTTTCTTGAAATTCTCACAGCCTAGATAGAGCTCGGTTCCTTTTCTATTATTATCTAAATATATACCCTATTTCAACGATATTTAGTAGTATGTGACGGGGGTTGGGTAACCTGCGACAACTAAGATACCCCAACACTTGAACATTTGCTGAATTAACAGTTTTCCACTAAATCTTTTCTCACAATCAACATTAATTGAAAATATAGCAAAACTAACAAGTTGTTTATAATAAACATAATGTTTAAGTGCAGTTCTTTTTTTCATCATTAGGTTTTCCGTCTTTCCGTCTTAGAACTGGTTGAACGGGCCCTTCGCTGATTTCTATTCTGAGCTAGCCAACCCATTACCCTGAAGCACAACCTAGACAGAGCACGGTTCCCTTCTATTGTTTTCTAAATATATACCCTATTTCACTGACATTCAGTAGTATGTGTAGGAGGCTAAGCAACTTGCGGTTTCCCTTCTATTATTTTCTAAATATATACCCTATTTCATCGATATTCAGAGGTATGTGATGGGGGTTAAGCAAGCTGCGGCTACCAATCCACCAACATTTAGACATTTGCATACTTAATAATTTTCCCGTACATCCTTTCGGAAAATTGACATTAGTGGAAGTATTGCAAAACCAACATCTGTAGTTGCTCATAATTATCATCAAATTCCAGTACAATTATTCTTTTCGTCATTTGGTTGTTGTCCGTCTTGAAACTGATTGGACGCGTATCTATATTGACTTCTATTCTGAGCTAGTTTGCACATTCCCTGAAATTTCTACAGCCTACATTATTAATTATATGTGTGCAATAGTCTAACTTAGGTCTGCCTCTACCTTTCTTTTTCTTATCTCTGCTTCTAATATATTCCGCACCTATTTACTCATGTCTTGGTATGTGACCTATCACCCTAACTCTCCCATTTCTTACTGTTATTCACATTTTTTTTTCCCTACAATTATTAATATATCATTATTCTTAACTATATCTGTCCATGATATCTTCATCATACGTCTGTAGCACAACATTTAAAAGGCTTTTATTTTTGACATGTGCTGTTAAACCTAATGACGCCTCTCTTTTTTGTTATAATAACTATGATGTTACGTTTAAAGCCTCGCACCGTACCCTTTTCCGAGGTTAAACAGAGGGTAGGTGTAGTGCAAAAAGTAAAATAAATATACTTTGGCGGAACTAGCATCGGCATTGAAGGGCTGCGGTGTTTACATAAGACTGATATCAGAGTGTAGAATAAGAGAAAGTTAAACGTTAGTGAAAATAAGAGAGCTACTAAACTTTTACATTGAAATTTCTGTCAACAATTGAGCAATTATTTCTATAATATGTGTACGGTTACTAGTCAGGAAATCACAATCTTAATGTGATGTTGTATCGACAGTTATACAAAACTCTTTGTAAATACAAATAAGATAGTTATGTTTAATTCTTAAGCTATATATTAAAAAAATTTTAACCCACAGGAAATTTCTTGCATGTTTACACAGTAAGGTAGTATTCAATAAAAAAATGTTTATAAGCATATTTTAAATATATGGAAGATAATCAAAAAGGCAAGATAATATTATGAACACTCATTCAAAAGCCTATTCTACTTATATGTAAAATAAACAAAAAATCAAGATAATATTGTGAATACTCACATAGGCAATGTAGATATTAATAAGGTAATAAATTGCGAATACACACTTAGATAATTTAAATATTTATTATAGGTTGGTTAGATTACTACTATCATCCATATTCAAAAGAATCACAGCAAAATTCATACCTGAAACAATAAACATTCCAGTACTTATCGGAGTTCACCTGATATTCAGCAGGAAAAGCATCTGCCGCTTTCAAACAAGGCGTGTACCACGTGAAGTCTTCAACTTCTCTAAATAAATAGCATTTGGTCTACCAAATGGTTACAATGAAAAGTTATTTGATTCTATCAAAAGGCATTCCGGCTTCCAGTTGTTTTTATGTTGCAGAAGTAAAACATCTAGAGCTCAAGACAAATTGTACTCAATATGTTGCTTTATATAGAAATTTATGTATACATCTTGAACTAAAATATATTTCCGAGGTAAAGTTTAGTATTAGATAATTTTAGTATAAAAATATTTCCGAGACCAGATATTTTCTTTTTATATTAACCTTTCTATACACGCGTGTCGGTCACATAGACCGAAAAGTTCTTAGTTGGTTTATTCAGGGAAAAATATACACTCTTGTGTGCTCATGATGTCGCTAGCTTCTCAAAACTTTGAACGTTTTATGGCAGTAACGTAGAGACTTTTGTAAAAAAAACGGTACGTGTGCATTTGTTTACGTATTCGGTCTGAAAGTCCGACGCGTGTAAATTTGTTATATTTTCGTGAACGGTATTCTGGTTTTTCTAACGTAATATCCTTATTTTTGTGATACTTCATGTTTGATATAATCTTAGTATATAAAATAAGCATATATAGATATATATATATATATATATATATATATATATATATATATATATATTGCTGTGGTCTCACCAAAATTCGTGCCCCATCGTTAGACCGTCCATAAGATTGCTGTGATCGGACTTATGGGTTTGACATCGCTAGTGTCATCACTGATTTTCAAAAAAACAATAAAAAAAATTTATAAAAATATCTTACCTGTTTATTCGGCTGCAACAATCTTTAGCAGCTCTCCTGGCTAGCTCAGCTGTGCCTCTTCTCGGATACCTAAATTTACGATCATTCTTCCTTCCCACTCACACATCATTCAATAAAATCACCAAATAATACAACAATTATACAATCTTTATTTACCGCTATTTACAAACAATTATTCACAGATATATACAGTTTGGTACACTAATTACAACTCAATAAGTGATATCTTTGTAAAGTCCAAGTTTTAAATTTTTAATTGCAAGTACATTTAATACAACAGGAGTAAATGGGCCCCAAATAATACCCTATATTTATTGCACACTGGAGTATGGTGAGCTCATAATAACCCAGTTTATTAATGTATGCTTTTTCTCTTGCATAAAATTACTACAAAATTAATAAACCCATGTACCCTTAACAATCCAATTTAAATTCGTAATGAAATTTAGTAAGCTTTACATACACCTTTTTTTCTGATATTTAAAATACCCTAATAATTGTCAAGTACACGTATCTTTTCCAATACGTTAAATAACCATAAATAACCCCCGTTCACTCACACATGACAAATAATTCCAACAGTTTATCAAATAACAGCAAATTCAAATGAGTTACCTGAAAAATGCGTCAAGTCTCCACCTCCTTCGATGATGCTCTATCCTCCGGATGCCCTTGGCTTTGTGACTATGCGCTCTGATCCACCAGATATTTATAGATGATAACCTCAGTATACGCCGAGCTCCTTGCTACCAATTACTATTCCATCCCAGCATCCAAATTCACGTATAGTATACTATTGTTTACTGCTTTATTAGCTTGTCATGGTATTAGTTGGACTTCGGTTAATTTAATTTACTGGACACTACTCACGTTACTAACTATAAGGTTTCAACTTACCACGTTACAAGTGCTAATACTACGTTTACTAAATTATGAAGTTTTTTAATACTCACATGCCACTACTATAACGTCGGTTGATTATTATACGTAGTCTAAAGCGATGAAAATACAAAGAGAGCCCTACTAATTTTCTTAGAGTATTTATACAATTCAAAATGCTACCTCTAGTCCACTCTTCACGCGAAATGCTTAATTTAAAATAATACTCCTGCAAATTTTGATATAACCGCCTTAAAGCTTCCAGAAATTCACCTCGTGGACGCGCTATATAATCCGAAAAATCGCATTCACCTGTCGCGTGTTCGTCCGTTGTTAAACTACCAGTTTCAACCAATGATACTGTTCTGTGTTGTCATAAAACTTCGCCTGTAATATTTTTATCCCTGTTTTATGCATATTTGGTGTCGCGTTCCAAACTCCACTAGAGTTATAGAAAATCGATATTGCTGACCGCGTTGCATGACTCCACGTGGATTGAATACGTGCGTTTTGAAACCAATGCTTTTATACCCGTCTCTATCTGTAGCATATTATTGATCGTGCATCTCCTCCGCTCTTTAAGAAACTTTGTTAGTTTGTTATTCGAAGCAACTGACGGCTGGAAATATTTTCTTTGAAGTCCGCTTTATTATGCTGATAAATTGGAAGAAGGAAACCTTTTAAATATGCAGGTGTTCTTAATTATCGACCGTTTAAGATAACAATTCTTGGAGTCTATATTTCACGGTATTAGATACAACTGACGTCCTTGTTTGCTACAACGACCATATTGCCTTGGAATTATTAATTTTCTATACCCCGGTGTGTTTTCTAATGCTATTACACGTTGAATTACAATAAATTAAATTAATTATACTTTTTCAATTTGTTTTTAAAACTGGTTTTCTTTATGAACCTATTACTTTTCAATCATTAATTATAAAATTTACGTCAATACATGTCCGTTTAAATTAAATAAATGAAATAAATTTTGCGCGTAAATAAATTATTCCTTTCTCTATACAGGGTGTTTGAAATTGCACTGCTTACCCCAAATTTAACCCTTTAAATCCATAACATAATTCCCCTATTTCAGTTCTAAGAAAACTCCCCAATGTTTTCTAGAATTTAAATATCTTGCTATCTTCCATCTAATCTTACATGCTATTTCTATACACCTATCTACTCACCTAACCCTACCTATACCTATTTATCCAACCAACTACTTATCTACCTATTTCTATCTATTTTTACCTATCTCTACTTATTTCTATCTATCTACACCTATCTTTATTTATAATTAACTATTCACACCTATCACTATCTTCTACCTAACTATTTCTATCTATTACTACTCTTCCCTTTCTTATTTTTGTCTATTTTCTCTTTTATTTTACCTTTTCGTCATTTATTGACTCTTTAAGGACCTCACTTTTGTACTTTTTTACCTATCTTCACTTTTATACTTTTCTAGCTATCTTCTACTTCTGTCCCTCTGTTATTTTTAACCTTACCTACTATCACTATCTGTATCTTATCCTATCTATTCACACTTAATTCTATATCTACATCTAACTATCTCTCATATTTATCCTATACCTATTTTATTTTTCTATATACACCTATCCTTATTTATCCTAATTCTACTTCTCTATATACACCTATTTCTATCCTTAGCTATTTAAATTACACACTACCATTTACTTATCTCTATATTTTTGTCTATTAACATGTTTCTTTATTTAAATCCTACCCTTTTCTTGATCCTCCAAGTCTTCTCACCATCCTAATACACTTCATCTCTATTTTTTCTCCAACTATTTCTATACTTATCATCCCTGTTACTTCACATAAAATAAAATCATCCCTATCAT
This sequence comes from Platerodrilus igneus, assembly GCA_036346225.1. Classification (NCBI taxonomy): domain Eukaryota; kingdom Metazoa; phylum Arthropoda; class Insecta; order Coleoptera; family Lycidae; genus Platerodrilus; species Platerodrilus igneus. The sequence goes on from JARFIW010000699.1 coordinate 113,932, forward strand.
CCTGACTCTTAACTATTTCTTCTTCTGTCCTTATACATGTCTGTTTCTCATTTACAATTATTTCCTTTCCTGCGGACAAACCAAACGATACTACCTCAACATCTTCATCTTCTCCCTCTAAAGAAAACTCTTCATCTCTTCTAGACCCTTCATGTACAATATTTACCCCATAAAAATCTCCTGAATTCAAATTGCTAAAATTATCTCTGCCCCTTAACTCACTTATGCCTACTTTTAACTCGTGTGTAATCTAATGCTGCTTTCGCCTCTACTCTTATTAAATCTGACTCTTTATACTCTAACAATGTTGCACTCGACTTTACCTCTACTTGTTCAGCTTCTTCGTTCACTACCAATTGTACCTCTTCTAACTTTTCCTCATTATATTCACCTGAGTCGATCTTTTTCACCCCTTCCTCATCTCTCTCTATACTATTAATACATAACGCCATGTCATCTTTTGTGACATCATAACTTGCCTTCCAGCGCAATATCCTATCCCCAATCCTAACTATTTTCCTCTCCATATCTATTATAACACTTAACTTCATCATACAATCGACCCCTAATATCCCTTTAAACTTTAACCCAGGTACAATTATAAATTCCTGTTCACAGCTAACTGAACATAACTCTACCTTTAAAATAACTACGCAATTCACAACAGCAAATCGCTTTTTATTCGGCGCAACCAGGTGACTTCTTTTTATTGGCATTATCCTGTCACACACTTTATCCTTAATTTCATTGACAAATTTCTCGGATACTAAACTCGCCTCAGCTCCTGAATCTAATAATGCTCGTAAATTTTTTTCAAAAATTTTAATATCAATTATGGGCAAACAAAATTTTTTTATTAATTCTGGCTCAACTTCTTCCTCAATTTTCAAAAATTTTTTTGGATGTTCGTATTTGTACACAATTACATCTAGTGGTTTGCCCTTGTCTAAAAATCCTGTCGAAGTCTGGTCTCCCTACTCGGTCCCGGTCTTGCTACTACCTCCGCATATGTCCGTGGTGTGTCTACCTGGTTAGTAACCTGATGATTCCTAGTGTTCGTCGTGGTCCCCCTCATGTCTGGTAAACTGTTTTGTCTAGTCATGTTTGGTCTTGGTGCAGGTCCGCTAGCTACACTGTTGTTCCTGAAAAACGTCCATCGAGGTTCCCAGTTCTGTCTATTGTATGTAAAATTGTCCCGTGTCGCCCGTGTCAACATTGATTTTCAAAAAAACAATAAAAAATATTTATAAAAATATTCTTACCCGTTTATTCTGCTGCAACAATCTTCAGCAGCTTCCCTGGCTAGCTCAGATGTGCCTCTTCTCGGATACCTAAATTTACAATCATTCTTTCTTCCCACTCACACATCATTCAATAAAATCACCAAATAATACAACAATCATACAATCTTTATTTACCGCTATTTACAAACAATTATTCACAGATATATATATACAGTTTGGTACACTAATTACAACTCAATAAGTGATATTTTTGTAAAGTCCGAGTTTTAAATTTTTAATTGCAAGCACATTTAATACAACAGGAGTAAATGGGCCCCAAATAATACCCTATATTTATTGCACACTGGAGTATGGCGAGCTCATAATAACCCAGGTTATTAATGTATGCCTTTTATCTTGCATAAAATTACTACAAAAGTAATAAACCCATGTACCCTTAACAATCCAATTTAAATTCGTAATGAAATTTAGTAAGCTTTACATACACCTTTTGTTCTGATATTTAAAATACCCTAATAATTATCAAGTACACGTATCTTTTCCAATACTTTAAATAACCATAAATAACCCCCGTTCATTCACACATCACAAATAATTCCAACAGTTTATCAAATAACAGCAAATTCAAATGAGTTACCTGAAAAATGCGTCAAGTCTCCACCTCCTTCGATGATGCTCTATTCTCCAGATGCCCTTGGCTTTGTAACTATACGCTCTGATCCACCAGATATTTATAGATGATAACCTCAGTATACGCTGAGCTCCTTGCTACCAATTACTATTCCATCTTAGCATCCAAATTCACGTATAGTATACTTTTGTTTACTGCTTTATTAGCTTGTCATGGTATTAGTTGGACTTCGGTTAATTTAATTTACTGGACACTACTCACGTTACTAACTATAAGGCCTCAACTTACCACGTTACAAGTGCTAATACTACGTTTACTAAATTATGAAATTTTTCAATACTTACCATCTGCAATAACGTCGGTTGATTATTATACGTAGTCTAAAGCGATGAAAATACAAAGAGAGCCCTACTAATTTTCTTAGAGAATTTATACAATTCAAAATTTAGTAGTGTCTCGTGCTCCCCGACAAATTTGTGCTGTCGACTATAACTGCGCCTCATTAAAGACTCGTGTGTGTACCTATAGATGTAGTCATAAACAGTGGGGCTACACATTTCGTTTTCTGGTAATCCGGAAGACGTGTTATCGGTTGGAAAAAACTAGGTGGCGCCTAAAATAAACATTTTGTAGAATTTATGTTAGGGTTTATGTAGGTTAGTTAGGATCTAGATTTTAAGTTTTTACCGTGCTAATAGTCATTTCCTCTTTTAAGATTTTTTTTATGGCATTGTCGCGATTGTTACATGCCGAAAATCGGTATGTAAACATTTCTAATATTAGTTTAAATTTGTAAGGGAACTCGCGCCAATAGTTTAAAAGATTTGTGCGTGCATTTCCGTCACTTTAGATAGTTGCGTTGGCGCCCGGGATTGCCCAGACGCGGAGTAAGCAAGTAAGTGGTGATTTCCGTCACGTCATGAACTAGTCAACTAAAGGTCGAACGGTGAAGTTCACCGGTGCCTTTTTTATCTTCTATTTACAGATATGTAGGTTCCTTTTATCTCTACCCTGTATCGTTCCTCACCGTATTCTTTTTACCGTACCGCTACAGAAGAGAGAAGACAAATTAATTTGGATTCGACGAGGGGGCAAAAAATGACCCACACCCACAACGCTCTACCAACGCGGAGAGCCTGACGGAAGATAGCTGCAATGCCGTGACGAGTACTGCATCTTACGTGAGTACCTTTACCTTTTTTCTTGTATGTGATAATATTTTGTGGCGTAATAATGACCTTGTTGCGCATTATTAGTCAAATATTTATTGTGTTACCAACTGTCGTAGTGGTTCATATACATTACACCCGGGACTTTAAAAGTATACCTTAGAGTAGAGAAGCGCGAGTATAGCACTCCCTGAATGTATTCATATTTTGCAACAATCAAATAACAACTGATTGGATTGAGACCTAAGTACAAGGGTATCTAAGAAAGGAATCATTCCATCTACTTATATTTGCCTTGTAAATTTTAGATGTTGGTTAAAGGAGTTAAAAACGGTAAGTGCAGCATCTGTCATATCTATAAAAACTGAGCATAAAATGTCGTCGACATATTTAACCAAAAAACATCTCAAATGGAAGTATAGGAATCACTGATTCTAGCAAAAGATCCATCACCATTTGTGCAACTATGGGTGATTGGGACGAACCCATGGGTGTTCCAAAACGTTGTAAGTAATAAGTGGCCTTGAATACAAATTATGTGTTATTAAAATCAAATTGATGGTGATTATGAACATTGTTTGTGACAGATTACAGTGTGGTTGTATATGATTCCATTTATCCGTGATGAGGTTCAGGACTAACTCTAATGGAATATTTGTAAATATAGAAGATACATCTAATAAAATCAAAATATGGTTAGGTAGCAACTGCTGATTTTTGTAAGTTTCAACAAAACTGAAGCTATTTTTGGTGTTGTACCCTTCTAATGGAAAATACTTCTGTAGTATATACTTGAACAAAATTTTGAAATGTTGCAAGTCGCAGTATTTATTGTAGAAATAATATGACGAAGTTAGAGTGTGGGTGTATGAATTTAAGGGAAATCGTAAAATTTACCTGGTGTTGAACTATTGTTTTTAAGAGATTTCTTCTAACTCTCTGTTATCATCTTATTATTGTGTAACATCTTAATATGATCATTAACTCTGCTTTGGATTGTAGTGGTTGGATCTCTAAGTAAAGTTTTATAAGTGTTTAAACCTGTAAGTAAATCCAAAGATTTATGAGAGTAATCTTGACTTCATTATCACTGTCCCTTCTCCTTTGTCTGCTTTTAACACTATTAGCTCTTCATTTGATTTTAAAATCTTGTTTGCTGCACTAAATGTCTTATGTGCTGTACTATTGTCTTGATTGTTATTGGGGTTCTGAATGAAATTGGTAATAATATTTCTAACTTTTGCTTTTAAACTGTTCTTTTCTTGTAGCGTCACTTCAGACATCTCTATAATTGATTCTATATCAGCTAGTAATTTTTCAATGTGTAACTCAAAACTTTTTAAATGCAAACCTAGGTCGTAATGATAATAAATTTTTAACGTTCTCCGGAATATCTACACCACTTAAATTTATCAACCATTTTTATTGACTTTAAAAGGTCTAATGTTTTATAATTGATTGACATATATATATATATATATATATATATATATATATATATATATATATATATTATATATATATATAATATATATATATATATATATATATATATATATATTAATTGATATGATAACGCCGCACGCCGATGTAATAAACGTCCAATTTCCTGCTGTCCGCCACCGGTCTGTGTTTTTCTAATATTCTAATTTCAATTATGCCAGGGATAGCTCAGTTTAATTCACACAGAGTGCACAACGTTACGATGATCAATTAATTTACCCCTTTTTCCTTAAATGTTACCTGCTTAAAATGATAAAACGAAGTCGATCAATATTTGTATAATGCAAGGAAATAATATCTGCAGTTTTGTAATCGGACAAATTAACCCTTAAGTCAATTAATAATATTAAGATTGTTTATTCCCAAAAATTGTATCTCCCTTTTTTTAATTTAAAGTCACCAAAAACGACGCTTTTACTGGAAAATCTAGAACGTTTAAGACCTTTCTCCTTTTACGTAAAATTTTACGTATTAAAAATATTTTTGTTTACTCTTTACAAAATAAAAAATATAGTCGGTGTTTAAATTAAAATTTGAAATGATTTCTTATACTAGTTAGCCCTGACTTGTGGTTTTCCTGGTGTGTCCTTTTCCCTTTTGGTCTGCTGCAACGTGTTTTGGATCAACACCCCTTTATTATCTTCAATCGAGTTGCTCCGTTAAAACAATGCTCTGGTTTGTGCTCCTTCACGTGAGTTTGAACCAATAATTTTATTCCGTATTGTTAATTTTTGTTCCCAAAATTTACCTCGTGCTTTGCTTAGATTTCCCGGGGCAACTTGGATTTCTCGGGTGCTACTTAGATTTCCCAACTTAGAACCCTACATTATAAACATTTGACCTTAAATTAATTAACCAATTTCTGCTCACATTTTTAGCAAACGGCAAAAGATTTTTCACACATCTTCACTACAATTTGTTCTCAAATATCATATAACACCACTTTTCAAAAAATTTTAATCATTTAATTTGAAATTTATTTCGACTCGTAAATTTTCGAGTAACAGTGATGCAACTTTGACGTGGCTGCTCTTAACAAAATCTAAGCGTTATATAGCTTATGCTATCTAAATTTTATTGGTTTATCTGAACTGTCGTTCAAAGTCTTGTAGCCAACCATGTGCTGTTTTGGATATTTCAAGGAGTTTTACAAGTGTAATTCTGATGAAATTATTCCGTGGTTACGTATTCTGCTTTTATTTCTATTATTTCTCAATCTTTGACCGCTTGTCTGTGTAGGTAAAGCTTTTGGGGAATTGAATAAAAAAACTGATGTAACATGAAGGATGTAAATCAACATGTTTCTGTTTATATCTTGTATTTAAAACTTATTTTGAAATGTGCGCTTCTTATTAAAGCGCTTTACTATATTCTTTCTTTATTGCATGCTTAATTGCGCGATGACTTACTAGGATTCATCTTATTCCATGCGTATCTATTTGTTTATAAATTTATGAACGCTTCTTGAAGTAATTTAATTGAATGGATAATTATCTCTCTGCTGAATATGTGTTTCATTATTGAAAAACATGCTTACTGGCATTGATTGAAGTTAATTGCGGTCTTTATACAGGGTGTTAAATGTTTGCTCTATGCATAATATGCAAATTATATATTTTTCATGCTAAATAAATGCAGTTTTCTCATTCCTATTGCTATTTACATCTACTGCGCGACTGTTACGACTATAACCTCCTTATCATAACATTATATATATATATATATATATATTGACATAATAAGGGGGTCACCAGGAGTCATTGAAACTCAATCCTACAAGTAAAACCCACCAAATATATAAGAAACCGGAATAGAATATAAATTTGCAAAGATTCATTGTTCCACCTTGTATAATACAAAGGTACTTATTAGTTATTAACGTGCAAAGCAAAAACACACCAACCGTGTAATGAATTGCCAAAATTTTAAAACAATAAGATAACCGTGTGTACAAATTTATGCCGTATATGTAAAATAATTAATCGTTAGGAAATACTGTAAAAACACATTTCAATCTTTAAAAGCTTATAACATTATACCTTATTCAAATTTATCATTTTCAAACGTATTATAAATACAAAACCATTCATTTAATTACCATAGAGATATTTTCGTTTTATCTGCTGTAACAGGCTTGGAATAATGTAATAATACTCATATTTAAACCAGGGTAGAAAATTAATTAACAACATCAAATAATTTTAATCACCGTGTATAAGGAAGCTTTGGGAAAAAGTACGCGTAATTAAATGCCTAGTGTGAAGATTTAAATTATTCAATTAGAATGTAGGGTTTGTATAGAATTTTATTAGATAATACGCGTTATTAAAACCGTGGAGCATAAAAATTTATTCGTTTCATTAAGAAAAAGGGATTTAAATTATTCACTTGACGCTTTCTATAAAAAGAAGCAGAATTAATATGCTCAACTTGTATGTAATTTAATTGTTCCAAGTACTAAAACAAATAGAAATTACGTGCAAAATTTATATTAATTAATTAAATTTTTAAGTAACGAGTATTAAACAAAGTGTACAAATAATAATTAATATTTAACTAGTATTCGCTAAAAATAAAAGGGTAGAAGTCAATGCCATTCATTATTATTTTAATTGGAGTTAATTGAACCATTAGTAATATATAATAAGCATAAAAGCCTGTGAAAATCCAAGGTTAAAATACCATGAAAACAAAGCTCGGAGAATTATATTTAAAACATTCATTAGGAGCACACCTGCAAACTTTTAAATGTCAAATTCTAATAAATTCGAGCTGATAAACATGCAGATTCTACGTATATTAGAAACGGTCGGATGTTTGGTTATTTTACTCAAGTAAGTCACGTCGCGAGTCCACGTGGATTCAAATAGCCCATAATAAAGAATATCGATTTGTACCACTCAGACCAGAGTAGAAAGAGACAGATAAAGGGATGTAGAAACGCGTCAAACAGAGACCCTGATAATAAAGGCGTAATTTGCAAAACTTCACTAGGGCTACGATAGGTTGATATAAGATGCAGATATGAGAGACGTAAACGTAACAATTTCTATACAAAATTAATTAATTGTTCGCAGACGCGTTGCGCGATGTGTGAAAATTTCCTAGATTTTCAACTGGCGCGTGTGCAAATTTAGTAGAATCGCTGTGCCGGACTGTCGAAAAGGGAACATAGAATGCGAAATTCTGAAAACTGTCCGTTGAGGAACAAAACCGACGTGCAAGCACGCCATTATATAAACCCGTGTTTATAGGAGTTTCGCTCTCTTAGATTTTCGATTTATTCAATACTTTAAACAGTTTGGCTCTTAGAATTTTGATTTAAAACAGTTTGCTCTTTATTTTTTGCTGTTATACCATACTTCAAGCAGAATACGTGCTACGATACAAGTTAGTATGCATTGGTGCACTTAGAAAAGATAGATAAGTAGCGATAAATAAATACATTTAAGTATGCAGCTTTGTATAGCGTGAACAAATTATGAATTTCTTTGCTATTTTGTTCGGGAGTGAGTAATCAAATGTTATTAGTAAACGTGATTGGATCTACAAACAAGATTTAGATATACATAGATGCGTTCCTGAGAAGCCCTGAAACTTTTTAAACGAATGGTGTTGTAGATGAATTTTAAAAGGCGACCAGGAATCCTAGGACGTAAACATAACCCAGCTGGAATGGTGGGGTTAGCAAGGACGATGTACAATGGAGCCCCGAGTGCATTAACCTTCAGGTAAATTATGCATTTTGTTCGATCTTAGATGTTTTGGTGTGTGTTGAATATCTTTATAATTTGCTGGATAAAAAAAATGAACAGTAGTGAATTTGTATAAACAACAAATTTTTAATTTTAAGGTAAAATTTTCTTGTTTAAGTAGAAAGGAGTATTTAGCGGTTTATGTTTTAAATTACGATGAAAATTTGGGTCTGTCTTTGGGCTCAATTAGACTAACCTGTTTAATTAACCTCAAGGGGTGGGAGATGATCTCTTTTATTCAGACTTAGGTCTGCACATATTGTAACTTAATTAGTATGCATCCTACCAGGACTTTAATTCTGGATCCAAATTCAAAATGATGACAAATTTAAACTTGAAATTTTATGATACTGAAATTTATGCTGCAATTTAATTTTGAAATTTTAATGTATTATGAATATTGATGTAAATAGAGTTAACGTTGATGTTTGTGGTAGGAATGTGTTTGTTTTTTTTTATGAATGAGGATGAAAGTTTAACTAGGTGAGCAGCCGAGGCGGAAAGGGTAAAAAGGGGACTATCAGAAGAGATTCAACAGGGCGAGAATCACAGCAAATCTTGGTGCCCAATTCGAGAGGCTCGAATATTTTTTTTTACTCTGGTGAGGTTTTTGTAGGTTCCACAGCATTATATGACGGCCCAACGCTGGGGTTCGATTCGAAAACCGTAGTTGTCGAGGAATGGTGAGGTATCACAGCATAATATGGCGACCCAAAAGTGAGGCTCGAGTTCCAAATAAAATTTTTGTGATTTTATTCCAGGAAACTGGCGATCTGAGAGAGAAAGTTTCTGTTTGTGTATAAATTTAAAAGTATTTTATAATGTGTGAGAGTGATTAGAACGTATGCAGAGAAAGGAGTGGTTAAGGAGTCAAGGAGTGGAAATTGGAAGTGACGATAGTGCATTGTGTGAAAAAAATTCGAAAATGGAAGAAGCTGGAGGCAGTAGAGATCAGTCGAGGACGGAATCAGGGGATCAAGGAAACGAAATGATTTTGAGAATGCTAGAGAGGATGAACGAAGAATCGAATAGAGCGAGGGAGAAGTCTAACCGAAAATTAAAGCAAATAAGCGGGAAAATTGAGCAATCTACTAAAGAATTTACAGAGTTTAAAAATAGTCTTACCGTGAAAATGGGGGAAGTAGAAAGTAGGGTTGATAAAAATGAGAAAAACATTACAGGTCTTCGACAGGAAATGGGACATTTAAGGTCCAAAGTACGCAACTTTTGTGAAAAAGAAATAAATATAAAAATGACTGAAGTAACGGACTCATGTAGGGATCAGTTAGGCAGGGTAGAACGCGAAGTTAGTAGTATCAAATACAACAAGTCAAGTTTAACGGGGGATGGTCCCAGATTTTATACAGGTGGCGTATCATTGGACCAACATATGAAATTTTATGGCGATAACAGGGTAAATCCACAAATTTTTATTAATAGTGTAAGAAATCTAGTGGGAAATTTATTCGACGAACAGACTGAACTAAATACGATAAAGGCTTTATTGAAAGACAATGCGGAAGCATGGTACAATTTAGTAGGACAGGACATAGACACATATCAGGACTTTGAAAACAAATTTTTACAACACTACTGGAGTGATCACAAACAGGATCAGATTAGGGACGACTTGATTACAGGAAAATTTAAGGGAGAGTTTGCAGGTTCTAGGGAGCAATATGCCATCCGCAAATACAGTGTGGCCAAACAACTTAATCCACCATTGACGAACAGACAAATAATCAAGTACTTATCACGACATTTTGAACTTGAAATCAGACAACACGTGGCCTTACAAAACATCACAGAACGGGAGACATTTTTAGAATACTTACAGAGATATGACGATGTATGTGTAGGACGGACAAGAGAGATACGAGAACGAAGCGTTAACACAGTTAGGTTTGACAACAGGACACCGAATTATCCGAGACGGCCTGACTATAATAGGAATTTTCGACCGAATTGGGAACGACGAGGACAGGAATACAGAAGCAATAGTGCGACTAGGGGACCGACGCCAAGACCTAGTTACACGAGACAGAACAGTTTAACGGAAGTAAACAGGATTGTGACGAGCACGCCAAATAGAGACAGGGATACGGATATGAATACGAGGAGGACGTACGCACAGGTAGTAGAACCACAACCAGGACCAAGCACGGAAAACAGGACAAGACAGGATTTTTAGAACGCGACAGACCACTAGATTTCTGTGTAAATGTGTATGACATCCACGTGAATTTTTCAAAATTGAGGAGGAAGTAGAGGCAGAAACTGTAGAAAAATTATGTTTGCCAATTATTAATATAGGAATTTTTGAGAATAATGTAGAAGTATTACTTGATACAGGGGCAGAGGCAAGTTTAATATCGGAAGAATTCGTCAGCAAAATTAGGGATAAGGTTTGTGATAGAATTATGCCTATAAAGCGTAGCCATTTAGTAGCTCCAAATAAAAAGAAGTTTGCTGTAGTAAATAGTGTTGTGGTGCTTAGGATAAATATAGAAGGTTTAAGCTGTGAACAGGAGTTTGTAATTGTACCTGGACTAAAGTTTCAGAGCATTTTAGGTGTTGACTGTATGAAGTTAGAGGTTTTGATAGATATGGAAAGGAAGGTAGTAAGGATTAAGGATAGGGTAGTGCCATGAAAGGGCAGTTATGAAGTCACAGAGGATGACACGGGGTTGAGTATTCATGTAGTAAAGGTAGAGGATGATGAAGGTAAACAGATCAACACAATAGGATGTCCAGAGGATAGGAGAGTAGAGGTTCAAGCTTTATTACAAAAACATGCAGAATTAGTGGGGGTAGAAGCAAGCACAGCGTTAGACTATGAGCACGTATTGGAAGTGGATAATTCAGAACCGTTCAACGCAAAGGTTTATCCTATTCCATCAGCATATCGAGAGCAGGTGAAGGCAGAATTAAATAAAATGTTGGAAGATGGCATAATAGAGGTTTCAAACACTCATTTCATAAATCCGTTGGTGGTAGTTAAGAAAAAGGATGATAGTATTCGTTTATGTTTAGATGCACGAAAAATTAATCAACGGACCAAACCGCAATTCCACTGTCCACCATCCATGGACACACTTTTGACGAGGTTAAGTGGCAAGTTTGTTTTTAGTAAATTAAATTTAAGGAATTCATTCTGGCTGATTCCATTACACAAGGATTCTAGAAGGTACACAGGATTTTCCGTAGATTGAAAAATCGATAATTTTAAGGTAGTATCGTTTGGTTTGTCCGCAGAAAAGGAAAAAATAATAAATGAGAAACAGACACGTGTAGGGACTGAAGAAGAAGCAATATGTAAGAGTCAGGATAATAGGGATGAGTTTATTTTATGTGAGATAATAGGGATGATAAGTATAGATATAGAAGGGGGAGAAATAGGGATGAAGAGTATTAGGATGGTGAGAAGAAAAACTTGGAGGATCAAGAAAAGAGTCAGATTTAAATAAGAAATGAAGATTAAATGAACAAAATATAGGGACAGAATAGGTGTATATAGAAGAGTAGAAGAAAGTGTTTATAGAAAATAAAGCTAGGTATAGGATAAATATGGGAGATAGTTAGAAATTGGTATGTAGGATGAGAAGGAAAATTAAATGTAGGAAGAAAATAAGATTGGTTAAGTGTAGATATTTCTTATAAAATTAGGTGAGAGTTAGGAATAGAATAAGAATAGGATGGGTATATAGGATTAGGTAGGGGGAAGTGAGTATAGTGAAGATTAGTTAAAATTTAGGAATAGGATAGGTATATAGGATGTATATAGGATTAGATGGATAAGTAGGATGAAGTTAGGGATAATTTCAGTTTATAAAATTAGGTGAGAGTTAGGAATAGGATAGGGATATAGGATGGGTGTAAATACTTTTAGGATTGGATATAAGTTAGGTAAGTTAGAAAGATAAGGGTAGAGTGATATAGACAATTTTTTTTGTAATTTTTTTTGCGGTCTAGATGTTTCGTATTTGAATTCAAATAAGTGGGATTATTTGTATTCAAATAGGGGAAAAATACTCATATTTAGACCAGGGTAGAAAATTAATTAACGACATCAAATAATTTTAATCACCGTGTATAAGGAAGCTTTGGGAAAAAGTACGCGTAATTAAATGCCTAGTGTGAAGATTTAAATCATTCAATTAGAATGTAGGGTTTGTATAGAATTTTATTAGATAATACGCGTTATTAAAACCGTGGAGCATAAAAATGTATTCGTTTCATTAAAAAAAAGGGATTTAAATTATTTACTTGACGCTTTCTATAAAAAGAATTAGAATTAATATGCTCAACTTGTATGTAATTTAATTGTTCCAAGTACTAAAACAAATAGAAATTACGTGCAAAATTTATATTAAGTAATTAAATTTTTAAGTAACGAGTATTAAACAAAGTGTACAAATAATAATTAATATTTAACTAGTATTTGCTAAAAATAAAAGGGTAGAAGTCAATGCCATTCATTATTATTTTAATTGGAGTTAATTGAACCATTAGTAATATATAATAAGCATAAAAGCCTGTGAAAATCCAAGGTTAAAATACCATGAAAACAAAGCTCGGAGAAGTATATTTAAAACAGTCATTAGGAGCACACCTGCAAACTTTTAAATGTCAAATTCTAATATATTCAAGCTGATAAACATGCAGATTCTACGTATATTAGAAACGATCGGATGTTTGGTTATTTTACTCAAATAAGTCACGTCGCGAGTCCACGTGGATTCAAATAGCCCATAATAAAGAATATCGATTTGTACCACTCAGACCAGAGTAGAAAGAGACAGATAAAGGGATGGAAAAACGCGTCAAGCAGAGACCCTGATAATAAAGGCGTAATTTGCGAAGCTTCACTAGGGCTACGATTGGTTGATATAAGATGCAGATATGAGAGGTGGAAACGTAACAATTTCTATACAAAATTAATTAATTGTTCGCAGACGCGTTGCGCGACGTGTAAAAATTTCCTAGATTTTCAACTGGCGCGTGTGCAAATTTTTAGAATCGCTGTGCCGGACTGTCGAAAAGGGAACATAGAATGCGAAATTCTGAAAACTGTCCGTTGAGGGACAAAACCGACGTGCAAGCGCGCCATTATATAAACCCGTGTTTATAGGAGTTTCGCTCTCTTAGATTTTCGATTTATTCAATACTTTAAACAGTTTGGCTCTTAGATTTTTGATTTAAAACAGTTTGCTCTTTATTTTTTGCTGTTATACCATACTTCAAGCAGAATACGTGCTACGATACAAGTTATATCTAAAAATCATTGCACTTTAATAAACTTGGTTTTTGTAACATCAAAATTGCGTACACAAAACAATTTTAATTCAGTCACTCAAGTTTTGCTCATGTCATTTAAAATTAGTTTACACGAGCCTTAAATTTAAGAATAATCAAGTTTTATGTAAGTTTTGAGATATGTATTGTTTAGTTTTTAATTACCTAACTTTTAGTTTATATAGTTTTATAATTACTGGAATTATTTGATTAACTTAAAGTTAAAGTTAGTTATATCTATCCTATGACCCCTATGACATAATCTACTCTTAAACTACCCTCTTATCATTGCATTATATATATATATATATATATATATATATATATATATATATGACAACGGTCGCACGTTGGATATATAAGTTACAACGATGGTTTAATACTTAGACTTTTATGCAAAACTTAATTAATTATTTCAAATCGAGGTAGTTATTGAAAGAGACCGCATATAGGATCCGGAAAGAATTCGAACCTGTAACCCTCGGCTTTCTCCGTAGATGCGCTAACCAATTGCGCCATCCCTATGGGCGATTACAATTGAAAAGATATACAAATTTAAATCGTGTAACCAAATATAGATCAACCAAACTTTCTATTACGTTAAGATTTTGTCATTCAAAAATGACAATGTCAAGTATTTGATTTATATCAGATATAGACAGAAAACGCAGCTCATATTCACGGCTGTAAGCCAACCGTTAATTACAAATGTTAGTAATTGCACAATGCAATCCATTTTCCTTTTTATATTAGATAGTAGAAAGAAATAATAATAGACCTTCATGCAAAGCCTATATGATCATTCTAAATCGAGCCCGTAATTGAACAATGGAAAATATAGGGTCCTGGACGGGATTCAAAACAGCAGTTGTTGGTCAATGTTGAAGGTTACAGGTTTAAATCTTGTCCAGGGCCCTCGGCTTTGGCCGAAAGTTGAAGGTTCAATTCTTATCTTGGATTTTATATTTCCCATCTTTCAATTACCATCTCGAACTGTAATGCATAAAAGTCGAAGTTGTTATTTCAACGTACTAATATGACATCCAATATCAGTTATCAGTGTGAAATTTCTAATGTCTGCAATTAATTGTTAGTTACAGGTATGAATTTGAGCGCCGTTCCCGGTTTATATTTGACATAAGTCAAAAACTTGACACTGCCAGATATGACTGAAAGAAATACCAAACATGATAGAAAAATAGGTTGATATATAGTTACGCACATGTTTTCGATTTGTATAACTTTTCAATTGTAATCACGTCCGGGTGGCGCATATGGTTAGCGGTCGGACTCGGACGTTATATTTCTATCTTTCAATTACTAGCTCCAACTGATATGATTATTTACCTTTGTATTCTATCTTATTAACTAAAGTAATATCAATTTGCCTTTTGCAATTAGTAATATTTATATGAATACCTTGCTAATATCCCTCTTGAACATATTTGACAAAACCCAGATATATCAAATGTAATAGGCGATTTTGCATGGAAAAATTTGAAAAAATTCTACATTATTTAATATTTTAAAATTAATGGACCATTGCAAATATTAGCTTATTACAATGCGGTTGCTTGACTTTCTGCGTCTTTTGTGTGAATTAGTTAAGAAATTTCTTCTTAGTTTATGCGTGTTTTTTTTGTTGTTACAGCTTATAGACTACACAAAAATATATTTCTATAATTACAGCTTTCCAATTATGTTTTTTATAGCAATTAAATAATGTATAAATACATAATAATCGAGTTTAACTTACAATTTACTTACATTTATATGCATAGTATCTTTCCTACCGAATTCAAATTTATAAAGTAGTATATTGTCAATTTGCGACATAAGAAATATTGAATTTGATAATTACTACTTTATGAGGGGCGCAGTTTTGTTTTTGCATGGGGTGTTAAAAGGCACCGCTGACTTCTACCAATACGTTTATGACTTTTGTTAACGTTTACGAATATTATATACATTTGCTTCTAATATAACACATGAAAAAGAGCTGTTATAGGTTTAGATAAAACACAACGAATTAAAATACTCACGAACGGTACAAGCTGGCTCTTAATGTTAAATAAACGCTAAACTCATGGCAGTTGGAAATTGTGTCGCCCCGGAATCCGCATTGTTAAATATTCCGTGAAGGTGATAGCGCCATTAACCTTTAAAAATCGAAAAACATATTCGGTCTGTCTCAGCGTCGAACCTGGAACTTCGTGTATGCGATTCAGCGTCGCAGCTGTTGAATCACGAAGGCAGTTTAAATAAAAATGTATATTCTCTTACGCATGTATTTGTAAACGTCAAGTGAAATCCTTCAGTTTACTAACAGTTTTATGAATTAATTAATCAGTTCGTGGAATTACGTTCGTATACGTAAATAAAAAATTACTGAAATTTATTAACTTGTCTTAAAGAAATTGTCCTTTAATATTGGAAATATTTACTAATTCTGTAACAAAATCCACTTTTAAGCCCTCCAGTATCTATTAGGCGTTATAAAAGGGCGCATTTTTACATTTAGAAATATTACCGAAATGTTAGTTAATCAATATATCGATTCGGAGGCTTTCACTTGTGTCCGTACGTCAACCTTAACGATATTTTAAAATTTTTTTTATAAATAAATCTTCCAGATTTAAAATTGTTAATAGTCATGATACAAAATCAAAAAATAAGTCTTCCGATATATATTAAGCATTTCATAACGGCGTTATTTTTGGATTTAGAAATAGGAGAGTTGGGGCTTTTTCATCTAACGTGTTTGATCTCCACAAGGTGGCTACTTTTACGCTTTATTCATATGATTTTGTTGCTTCAATCTTGGACGACATGTAAGAATCTGATAAAAGCGACATTTTTTTGTTGTTTTGTGCTTTCGTCTTCAAGATGCTACTAACGCAGAAGCACTTGACGGCTCGGGGCTGATGCCGTTTGAAAAATGGGCGTCCTGAGATTTCCCCGAAACTCATGCTTTTTTCAAATCTCTCAATTTTTAAAGAGACATAGCCTTTTAGTGTTTAATAAAAATTTCAGTATTTAATAAAACTACAATCAAAATAACTCGGTCTTCAACGCCGTTTGTTATTCAAATAGCTATACGCACGGTATAAGTATATTCAAAATAAGTTTTTAGGCACATTGCCACCAAATGCTTTTAGCAAAGTAGATGTGCTTGCTGCCTGCACCAATTCCAATGTGTAAACATACATTGTCGTATGTAAAGCGCCTGAGAGCATACACATGTAATAGAATATTATGGATGGAACTTTAAACCAACCTGTATTTACTAATATTGTAAGCGTCACTTATAAACGATTTTATCTGACAGCGTGATTGATGAACGTAATCTCGAACATAAGGGCTTCGGAATCTTATCGCATTGGGGAAAATATTTTATTGTGCTCATGTGAAATTCCAATAACAACGTTTATGGATAAAAATATATTAAATAAAAATCGTCACCTTGTTTTTAATAGCAGTATTTATTGCAATGATATTTAGTTATGCAGTTCTTTATTACTCGCTTTGTCGCTATCTTGGTAAAATTGCATTTGAAATCAAGATATATAGTTTATTCGTTAAAAAATTATTTGAGTTAAATACGTTTTATTTTAATGGACACTAATAATTATGGAAAACCAAGTTGCAGCTCATTCTAATTTTGATTATCAAAAAATCACTCCTTATTCCAAATTTGTATACAAAAGTTGCTGAAATTAAAAAATAAAACAATACCCCTCCCCACCCCCTCTCCATTACTTTTGTTTTAAAGATGAGTGTGAGTATATTCAAACAAGCTCTTATTTTCACTTGGATTCTATTTATCATTTCCCTAGAATTAGTTGAATTAATATTCCAAAACTATCTATTTATCGATTAATACTGTATAAGATACACAAAAACGACACAAAGCTAAAACTTTATAGATTTGTGCTCGTCTACCATGCATGCAAACTGGGTCACAAAACAGGCTATGATTAGGTAAAAATACTGGCAAAAGATCTGAATACCATAGAAAGAAAAATCTTCAAGGAATGTTCTACAATATAAGATCACAATCTTTAACTGTAATAAACTTACATTTGCAAACACCACTACATATGCAAGTATACAATGGAGCAATTGATTAATAGCGATTAATATTACATTATTATTTATACAGGACGTAATATCTATTTGATTATATATCTATATATATATATATATATATATATATATATATATATATATATATGTTATGTTCGTTCTCTGTTCTACTGTGCGTCTCTAAATTCTTATATATACCTCGACTAGCTCAGTCTAATCGACACAGAATGCCCGACGACACGACAATAAAGAAAGTTTAACCCACTTTATATCTAGCTCCTATCTGTTTGAATAATGTAAACAAAAGTAATCAAAATTTGTATAATAATCGAGAATATGTACACTTTGTATTTTTATAACTTTTAGTTTAATTTTTGTATTCAAAAATTAACCCCTGAATGAAATATGGACATTCATCTCATTACACCAAAATCGTACTCCCTTAAAGTCAGCAAAAATACCACTCTAATTTACTTGAAGCACTTTTGAACGTTTAAATGACCTTTTTTCTGTTTGCATAAATTCTCAAAAGATTTTTGATGACCCTTACAAATATTTCGATATAAACAATAACAATGTTAAAATTTGAAATACAGTCTTATGTTAATCAAGTATAATGTATCTCTGACCTCCGTTTTTCTGTTTGTTTCTTAGAACTGTGTCTGCATGTGGATTGTCAGCACCACTGGATTGTTTCCAATTTGATTCTCTGGTACAGCTTTTCCCCTGTCAATTTTGTTCTTAGCGTAGTTGCCTCAACTCGTTGACCAGAATGATTAATTAAATTTACTTGAACTTTTCCCCTTCGGATTTATTTTAGATTTTGTTTAGTTTTACTTCAATTATTAGAATTACTTGACTGACTTGAAGTTACTTGAAGTGACTTGAATGGCTTGAAGCTACTTGAAGTTACTTGGAGCCCTAAATCCTTAAATATTAGAATTAGAATTAATTAATAATTTACGTTACTTTTTAAAAGTAAACGGCCACTTCTGTTGTATGTATTGGCACTTGAATGTTCACTTTAACATCACTAAATTATTTATTTTGACTAAGTTCACTTTGCGTGATATTCTACTTTTAACTGACGTGGTTAGTGTCTTGGTCACAGAGATATTAGTTGTTTATGAAATCCGGGAGTTATGTAATCACCAAATTGATATATATGTAAAGAATTAGGAAATTATTAGAAATATTAAGAAATGCGCTTAGTGATGTGCAACATTGTGAATGAAGGACAATTCATACAGTTTATTAACGTTTATGGGAACGGAAGTGCCACTTTGTAGCACAGACGATAAATGACACTGCAGATGTCAGGTCACAGGCGGTCGCAGACGGTCATGTACCTAGATTACTTATAATTAAGTTCGCAACAATGTATTAATGAATAGAGTTAAGTGTAAGCAGACATGAGATCTGCAAGTTCCCACAGCCATGTGAGGGGGTAGGGATATTATAAAAAGCCCAGAAGTCCCAGTCGACGACAGTTAATCCATCGTTCAGCTTTAACATTGCAGTTCATTAGATTACTCATTTTTTACAATTAATTAATGTATTTCGACTTAGAGTAAAATTTAAGCTAATTTGTCAAAATTCCAAGTCAACTCTGTATAAATATAAATAAATTTGTTAAGAAGTTGAAGATTGTTTTTTAAAAAGGACTGCTCCCAGCCACGAACCTTAACTCGCGTAATTTATAAAAACTCCACCTCCTATTTGTCCCATTGGTTTTACTCGCGTGTTTGTTGATTAAGGCGTGGCACTTCGCGTTTATCATTGCAGGCCTTGCATTTTCTACAAATTTCCTGTCAAGACTTATGTTAAATCGTTTTATTTCACACGTAGGCGTTCATTCTATTCGGCATCTTCCTCAGAAAATCCAAGTTTACAGTGTATTCTGTCACGTCCTCATATTTGTGTTTGCTGTTATTCAAATTTTTTGCATGACACCGAACGTCTCTTGTTTGTTATTATATGTGGGATTTTATATGAAGTTGCTAAGTTGCAGATCACGTAGCTTCTTTTCCATTATGACGTATTTGAATGCGTTTATGCGTTATTATTTTAAATGAGATTATATTGTAGTTAGTATGGCAGGTTGTTTACCTTCACCGATTTCGTGTTCATTTTAATAAAACTTGTTGTGTTTAAAGCGTTATTTTTGGGTATTTCTTTTCAATCTTAGACTTCTATATTTAATTTGAAACGTATTATACGATGTACCCAATATTATTCTTGCTAGATAGGATCTGGTTATTGCAGAATGAGCTTCCTTTTATAAACTAAAATTAGTTATGATTTATATGCGGTGTGCTCGCTATTGACTTCGTGCAAAATTGTCAATTTACTCCCATTTAATGCTGGAATTGTTAGATTTTTTAAACGTTAATAATATTTACACGTATCTTACGACCCCTATGACTTAATATACCCTTTAATTACCTTCTTATCATAGCAATATATATATATATATATATGTATATATATATATATATATATATTACTCATATTTAGACCAGGGTAGAAAATTAAATAATCACATCAAATAATTTTAATCACCGTGTATAAGGAATTTCATTAAATAATACGCGTTATTAAAACCATGAAGCATAAATAAACTCGGTTGTTTCAGTAAAAATAAGAAATTTAAATTATTTATAAGACGCTTTATATCAAAAGAAGCAGTATTGAAAAGCTCTGCGTGTAATGTAATTATTCCTAAACAAAGAGAAATTACGTGCAAAGTTTATATTAATTAACCCTATTTTAAGTAACCGGTAGTAAAACAAAGTGTACATATAATAATTAATATTTAAGTTGTATTCGCTAAAAATGAAAAGGATAGAAATCAATTTTAATTGGAGTTAATTAAACCGTTAATAACATATAATACCTATAGAAACTTGTAAAACCCAAGATTAAAATACCACGGAATAAAGCTCTGAGAATTAATATTATTTTGAACACCTGCGTAGTTTAAATATCACATTCGGCGTAAATTCTGCAGATAATTAATGTTTCAAAGAATCTTGGGAAAACGTCGCATAATAGTTACGAGAATTGCTAAAGCTGGGTATTTCACACTCCATGTGGACTAAAATAATCGATAATAAAGAATATCAATTTGCACCAATACGAACAGGTTAGAGAAGGAAAGAGAAAATGCGTCAAGCAAAGACACATATTGTAAAAGGCGGGATTTAAGCAACGTCATGGGGGTCACAATTGGTTAAAAATAGGATGCAAATATCAGAGGTAGAACAACAATTTCTGTACAAAATCAATTAGTTTTTCTCGGACATGCTTGCGTGCCGTGTGGAAATTTTCTGAGATTTGAATGGGGCGAGTGAAAATTCGTAAAAATCGACGTGCGAGCAACAGACTGGGAACATAGAATGAGAAATTCTAGAAACTGGCCGTTTTAGAGACTTGACCGACAGACAGGCTTTTTGCTATATATACCGAGATGCAGATAAACAAGCTCTCTTAGACTTTTGACGATTCGATGCGTTAAAAGCTCGTACATACGCGACTTGATTGAAGATATTAAACCGTGCATTTTAGTTTGATTAAATAATTTAAAGTTTGCTAGTATATTTTAGTGATTCAAAATAGCTTGTTATTTACGTGCTAACATGAATGTACTTCAGTGCACTTAGATACAAGGTAATAAAATTTAGTTTCACTGTACCAATCAGCAAAATTTACAACGACGAATGTATACACAAAAGTAGGCAGTTTTGGCGTATATATAGGTGACAGAAGCATGAATTTCTTTGCTATTTTTCGGGGGTGTTAATAATTAAATGGTTCAAATACGTGTCTGGATCCATGAAACAAGGGTCAGATAAACACAGATGAGTTCCGGAAAGGCCCAGAAACGACTTTGAATGGATGGTGATGGAGAAAACTTTAAAAGCGTAGAGAATCAGAAGCTGTAAATATAATCCTGTTGAATGGTGTGATTAACTAAAGAAACGATACTTTGAAGCTACGAGGACAGTAACCTTCAGGTAAATTATACTATTTTGTTTGACATTTTTGTGTGTATTGAATGACTTTATAATTGATTTACTTTAAATGGACATTAGTGAAATTGTTCTAACCATAAAAGTTTAATTTTAAGATGAAATTTGCTTGTTTAAGTAAAAAGGGGTATTTTGTTTTGATGTTCGGGAATATGATGAAAATGTGGGTATGTCTTTGAGCTCAATTAGACGATCCTGGTTAATTAACGTAAAGGGGTGGTAGATGCTCCCTTTATACTCAGACTCCGGTCTGCTTATATTGTTATATTAATTACTAGGCATCCAACAAGGACTTTAATTCTGGATGCACATTAAAATGATAATAAAATTAATCTTGAAATTTTTTGAAAACTGAATTTTATGCTGAAATTTAATTTGAAAATTTAATGTATTCTGAATATTGATGTAAATAGAGTTAACGTTGATGTTTGTGGTAGGAATGTGTTTGTTTTTTTTATGTATGAGGATGAAAGCTATCTAGAGGAGCAGCCGAGGCGATTAACAGAAGAAAATCTACGGACCAGGTGATCCAAGAGGTTTCACAGCAGTCTTGACGCCCAAACTGTGGGGCTCGAATGCAGTACCTGCAGATATGAGAAGAGATTCACAGCAATATATATATATATATATATATATATATATATATATATATATATATATATTGCCGTGAGAATCCCCTCGCGTCCTTTTATTAATTAATTCATTATTAATTATTAATTAAAAATTTATTTTAGCTTAAATGGCAATATCTCAAAATCCAAGTTACAAGCAACTTGCTGTTGCTATTGTCAAATAGCACATCAAAAAATCATTTCCTTTGTAATGAAGGGCGTTAAATACTTCTTGGTTCCTTTTCAAATCTCTAGTTGAGGTTAAAATATTAGTTTGCAAAGTGCATTTATTTTTGATTGATTAAAGTTAGTAGTTGCTTTTGTATCAAGATTATTTATATCAAACATCGTTTAGTTTCGTAGTATTTTTAATGATAATTATGCTTCATAATTCAAATTCCTGTATTACATATTGCATATCATAAAATAAACTATATATTACTCGAACTTATACGTTAGATGTTTTAAAGAATTAATCTTTACTCAAAACTTACATATTCGATGTCGTAAAAACAATTAATGACCGAATATTGAGTGAATCATTCTAACTCAATTTTAGTTTATGTATTGAAGCAAAATCAATACGCCACTTTCTCAAATTTTCTGGTTTTACTTCAAAGCCATTAGTCATCCTGAATGATGTGTTAGCTATGAAAAATAGCGTTAAAACGAGCTAGTTAAGTGCGGTCGGTATGATTTATGGTTCTCGTAAAGCGTCGTCTGTTCTTTGCTAATAAACGAACCGGTCCTCTACTATCTCTTCTTTTTTTACTGTAATACGTAAAGCAATTAAACTTGCTGATCTTACATTTTATAGCTTTTTGATAGTCGCGCGTCCTTCGAATCGGGGTATTTATTCATTGTTACAAAATGATTGGCTTATTTAGTGGCTTTTAGAACATTTCTAATAAATAACGTATTCTTTTATTAACACTAGAAAATTCTGGAAATAGTTTTTTTGAAATAAAAATTAAAACCCATAAAGTGTTATTTATAACAAGAATGAATGTTTTATTTTGTGTTAAACGATATATCTAGACACGGAATTTATGCTTTGCCTAACAAATACCTCGAAATACCACCGTTATATGCAATTTATCTTTCAGTAAATGCAACGTATTACGTTTTCAATAAATAACGCTTGTCGTATTGATTTATCTTCTAGCAAATTGTGAATTTTAGCTTTGCATATCTTAAAGAAGAACTTTAAATCAAAGTTATTTTTAGTATTTACGGAATGATTATTTATTCACAAGGCTGGAATGAATTAATTAAAAAATTGAGCGTTTTATTTTATGTGCTAATGAACTACGCTTATGCTGATACAAGGTAGAAAACTAAATATAGAGACATTTTACTTTTCTCCGTTTCTTTTATCAGGGTGTTTTTCTTTTCATAGAATTTGGATGTTCAACGACCTCTCGAGGCTTCATTATCACATCATTTTCCTCCAAATTAAAATTTAAAATTTGAAATTCGCGCCATGTTTCTGCCTGGAGAGTATTTTTATTATTTTCATTTCTCTACTACGTACTATATACAACTATTTCTATAATACTTATAATATACACGCATAATCCATATTCTTACAGTGGCTTTTCTCTTTAATAAACTATCTAGTTCTATCTTAAAATTAATTAAACTTTCTTTAGTTCTATCCTAACATCACATGATCTAACATTACTATCCTATATTTTTAATTTTCTCATATATACACACAGTATCATCAGCTTCCATTTCAAGTAGAGTTCCTTTCATTTGCATACACTTATCATCATACTGTAGCAAAATCTCCTCTCAACCATCAGAATCTCGAAAAAAATAAGGGGTACAAAATTTCATGAAATTGTCCTAGTAACTACCCAACATTACCGCAAATGTCATAAAAATGTGGCTTAGAATTCCCCTATCGACACTTTTTACTTTATTTTTAAATGGATATCTTTCAATCAATACTCATTTATGACTAACATTAGCATTGAATGCTTCGGTATTCATAACTTCTAACTTGTTTTATGATTCGTAGCAGTTATCGACTCTATATTTACCAATTCAAAATATTCCTTCTTTAATAACAACTGTACTTTATCTCTGACCCTACAAGAACATTTACCAACAACTCTTCCATTTTCTACATAATCCTCTAATTCTCTCTCGAAATGATTTACATTTATACTTTTAACTCCGTCGTCATTTTCACTTTACCGATCGCTTTCTTTTTCCTAGCCTTCCAAATCCTTCTCACGTCTGCATATTAAATAAGTGTTTCGACAAATGAAGCGCCAATTTTCCATATTTATACATACACCATTTCATAGAAGGATTTGATTCTTTAATAGGAATTAACCCAAAAGAATTATTAAGTACTACTTTCCAAATTATTTTATCATTATCTAATATTTTACTACCTTTATTAATTTTATTTTTAAAAGTTGCATTCACTAAAAGTTCCTTTATCTCCTCATGAACTCCTGCAATTTCATATACTATTTTCATCCATTTCATCTATTATTTCCATCTCTTCGACATCATCCTCTGCACTTTTCAATAATTTATACCGTTTTTCTAACTCCACCGGGGCACCTAATACTTAAACTCTTATCTCCTTTACCTTCCATTTTCCTCTCAAATTGATACAATCATCTTGTATTTTTATATGGACTTCCACGTCCCATTTAATCCTTTCATTCTTCATAATTATAACTTCATTCTCTGTATCTGTTATCGCCTTCATCTCATTAATAAAATCCATTACCAGAATGGCATCAACTCTTAACCCTGGCACTATTAAAATCTTTTGTTCATCCTCAATCCTTCTTAACTTAACTCTCAGAATTATCATACTGTTGATTACTGCAGACTTCCTGTTATTCGGCAATACTGAACTATTTCTTTTAATATCTAACTTTCTACATGAACTCCTCTGAATGATCTTTCATAATACCTTCACTTACTAATGTTGCTTCAGCTCCTATGTCTAAAAGTAATTTAATCTCTTTTCTCTCTACTTGCAGTTTCATTATAGGTAGTAAATCATCTTTTCCATTAACTTTTAAATCATTTTTCAAATCGGGTTTTATAAATTCACGCGCATGTTCATAGTTATTAATTGTTATAGCTTTGACGTTTGATTTGTCTGTTTCTAAAATACTGCCTACTTGACGTTCCAGGTTGACTCGCTATATCCGCTTAGGTCCTACTATTATCATAGATATTGTGTATGTTATCTCTTTATAAATTTGTAACATTTGCTCTGCCGGGGGATACGGTTCTATTCTCGATGGTACGGGATTCATTGTACTCCCTTTCCAGTCTCACCTGATGGCATTTCTTCTACTCCAATTACTTCTCTGAAAATTCCCCCCTTTCGAGTGTTCTGCCCGGATACCGCTCCTGTCTATTATTTTCTTGATACATAAATGTATTCATGGACTGGCTTCTTACGCTGATTTCCAACGTGCTTGGTTGACCCGTCTCATCATATCGTTAAAGATATTTCAAAAATACATCTTTATCTACTATGTTTATTAAGGTTGTGCATTGCCTTACTTCTCTATCGAAGTGTGTTACGTGCAAACTGAATTTGCACTTTAACATTTTATGTTAAGTAGTTTTTTAATGTGCGGAAGCTTCCCGCCATAATTTTAAATACGCAAGACGCGCGAACATTTTAAATGAACTGGGCGGGGCTTCCGGTACGTCACAATAGTGCAATTGGCAAGTGTGAATTATCCCCATAGGGGTAAGGCAATGCTACAAAAGAGTAGGGAGTTCCGCGGTTCTCGCGCGGAAACGTGGCTTTTTTACGCCAAACTTTGAAGTGAACAGTCGTGCCGGGTGTCGTGTTATCTTATTATGTAGATTTCCTTATCTTGAGTATCTTTCCTTAATTCCCTATTCCCGTCTTCCACTGCATATAGGAACGAAGATGACCCTGGACCATGACCCCGAGATAATTTGGATGTCCAACTCTACCAGCAGCGATGCCGAGGTTGCCGTGGCGGATTTCCTGCCGGTTAGCTGATCCTTTACGTGAGTAGATTATCTAATTTTATTGTTTAAATTTTATGTACCTTCTCTTAATTATGGCGCAATATAAATTATCAGTGACGTCATGTGTATCTTATGAACTTTGGTAATTGTATTACCGGCTTTTAAGAGCCATCTATCGCCATTTCAATGTACCAGAATCTAAGCGTAACATTTTGTTAACTGCATTACCGACCAGGTAAAACTGTAAACGAAGTGTAGCAGATGGCGCCTTCAACCTGTTCAGGCTATGAACTTCAGGGCTTCTTCTTTGTTTTAGGTTAGAATAATTTCCTTTATAAGGATACAATGCATTAATAGCTTCTTCACTTAAAGAACTTTACTTTTATTCATGTAAGTATTTACCTTACCTTATGTCTTTAAATACAGTATTATAGAATTACCTATTAAAATATCTTTAGTTGCTTTCCTTAACTTTGAAAGGCCGTTTTTTGAAACTTAAATACATCTTTATGTTACATTCTAAAATTGCATTATGGTTTATCTTTTACATGAAAATTAAGTGTTTAAAAAAACACTTGAGTGAAATAAATTGCTAGTATACCTTTTTTAAGAAGTGTTTGACTATACGTTGTTGCCTTATAGGTTAAATAACATATCCTCTGCGCCCATTTTCCATTTTGGAAGGCTTGTCTGTCATTATCTATAAAATATGTATTTAACTGAACATTGATTTCGTTTCCATATACCTTAAATGTGTTTCTTTGGTGTTATCGGTGACGTTCTAACAAGTTCTTACCTCTAAATATCGTATCGTATTACCTTAAAGTAGCTGTAACGTGTTTTTTACCTTCTAACCTGCGTCAAAATCGCATATTTTTTATATCGTGTCTTGAATATTGTATTCATAATGAACGTATCACATTTAAAATCGCTGGAATTGATCTACGAGCTGGAGTGCAGAAGTATCATAGCTGCGACCAATCAGAATGATAGGCGATCTCAACTTAGGGCTGTTTTGTCACAGGAAACCAAAGGCGTGGCTATCTTAAAGAACCCTGTTGGCGACTGGCCACTCAACGTATCAGAAATTAAATTATCTTTAGATGATATATCGGGTATAATAAACAAAACAGATCCTGCGGCTACTAATATCGAATTAGGAGATTGACTTCAAGAATAACTCACGTCAAACAGCGAGTTGATTCATTATCTTTATATAACGATGACCAAGTGACTCAAGCTAAACAAAGTTTGTTGTCCGAGGTGTTATTGCTTGAAGGAATTCTTTTAGAAAGACTTAATCCTAACGCAGACGTAGATATATCGTTACCTTTTTCAAATCTTGCGCTTGCCGAACCTAAACCATTAGGAAAACCTATACCTGTATACAAATGGGGTCTCACCTTTGAAGGGTTTGATTCGAAGGTTTCTTTATCATCCTTTCTTGACCGGATTAACGATTTTAAAATTTCTCGCGGGTGTACCGACCAGGACCTATTTATCTCAGCTGGTGATTTGTTCGCAGGCTCAGCATTAATATGGTATAGAAACATACGACACCAAATTTCTACCTGGAATGAGTTAGTTGCCTGTTTAAAACGAGACTTCCTACCTTATGGCTACATTAACGATCTTTGGAACGAAATTCGTAACCGAACTCAAGGTCCCGACGAAAATGTTGTGTCTTTTATTACCTCATTAGAAGCTTTATATAGCAGACTCGACAAAAAACCTTCCGAATCCGAAATTATCGATCAATTACTTAGAAATTTGAACCCCTATTTCTCAGAACGTTTGGCATTACAGACCATATCTTCGCTAGCTCATTTTAAAGACCTATGTCGCTCTCTTCAAGAAGTGAGGTCAAGGATTGACAAATATCGACCACCACCCGAGAAATTATCTGGTGTTCTCGAACCTGATCTAGCTTGCCAAGTTCGACCTTCCCGTAAAGTATCTACACTTAACGTTCCTTCTACCGTAACTAATAACGCACTTACCTGTTGGAACTGCAAGCGAAGTGGACATAACTATACTGTCTGCACTTACCCTAGAAATATTTTTTGTTATGGCTGTGGTCGCTCAAATATCTACAAATCTAACTGCACCAACTGTAATCCTAACGTATCGGGAAACTCCCGTCGAGATATTTTAAATCAGGGTGTGAATATCTCAAGAAACCAAAATCGCCCTCAACACCAATCATTCAACGGACACAGACGCCAATAAATTTAAATTATAAAACCACTTCTAACGTTGTACCGTCATTAAATTTATCTAATAATAATACCGCTACTATTAATGTACAAAATACCTTACCTTCATTAGAGGAATTATGCTACACTACTCCAGCCGAGTGGTCTAAGTGGTTACAAACCGTCAATTCCTTTTATCATAAAAAGACTACCGCTGTTTCACAACTTGTTAAAACCCTTCGATAACCGTCCACACTTATCTATCTCAATTGGTTCCTTAAATGTAATTGCTTTACTGGATACAGGTTCTTCATGTTCTCTTATAAATAACGAAGGTTTACATCAATTATCTCAACAAAATATCAAAATTCAAATTATTCCTGAAAAACTTCCATAAATTTAGCTGACGATAATCAAATACATGTAACCGGTTCCTTAAGTTAAAAATTCGTGTAGAGTCTCTTGAACGTGATGTTTTATTTTGATTGTCCCTGCATTAGCGTATCCTTTTCTACTGGGCGTTGATTTCTGTAAACTTTTAATCTGTCACTTTACTTTCAGGATTTTTCATGGCAAACCTCTATTAAAACGAACTCCTGTGCATCTACAGGAATATCTAACAAAATCTCTCTTACTGACTCCCAAGATGTAACTCTTAACGCTACAATCGACAAATTTCGCAAACTTAATACCTCTGAACTTGGTTGTGTTACAACGGCAACACACGTTATCTCCACAGGTGATGCCCTTCCCTTTAAGCAACGTCAATATCCCTTATCGCCTGCCTTACAAAAGCATTTACATGCGGAAATAGACAAAATGTTAGTATCTGGTGTTATCTCTCCTTCAAATTCACCGTGGACCTCTCCTGTATTGCTAGTTCGGAAAAAGAATGACGAATGGCGTGTCTGTTTTGATGGCAGGAAGCTAAATTCTGTTACTGTTCCAGACGCTTACCCTCTACCCAGAACTGACTCAATTTTGAGCAGGCTTCGTAACGCAAAATTTATCTCATCTATCGACCTAAGACAAGCTTTTTATCAGATACCTCTTGACTTATCTTCTCGTCAAAAAACTGCTTTTTGTGTCCCAGGCCGAGGTCTTTTCGAATATAATTTTTTGCCATTTGGTCTCTGTAACGCTCCACAAACTTTACAACGTACTATGGATCAAACGTTAGGTCCTATCTTACATCAAGAACGTGCCTTTGTATTTTTAGATGATATCTTAGTTATCTCAAGTTCTTTCGATGAACATATCGCCACATTAGATGAAGTTGCTGAACGTTTAAATGCAGCAGGTTTTAAGATAAACTGGGAAAAGTCTCAATTTTGTCGTTCATCCCTTACATTTCTTGGTTTTATTGTCGATGGGACAGGCTTACGAGCCGATCCTGCTAAAGTTGATGCTATTACTAAATTTAAAACACCAAAACTGTTACCGAAATCAAACGTTTGATAGGAATGATTAGCTACTATCGCATTTTTCTACCTAACCTTTCAACTATATCTGCACCCATTACCGCTTTAATTAAAAATAAAAAGAAATCCCAAACTATCGAGTGGAATTTAGAATCCCAACAGGCTTTCGAACAAATTAAAACACTAATCACTTCAGCACCTATCTTAATCTCTCCAAATTTCGATGATAAGTTTTATATACAAACCGATGCCTCACTTACTGGGTTAGGTGCAATGTTGTTCCAGGTAAACAATGGTTTAGAACGTCCAATCGCTTATGCGAGCCGTGCCTTAACTTCTGCCGAACAAAAATACTCTGCTACCGAACGAGAACTATTGGGTGTTATCTTTGGCATCGAGAAATTTAGAGGATATGTCGAAGGTACACACTTTACCGTAATCACTGATTGTGCAGCACTCACTTGGCTTAATAACTTGAAACAACCGCAGGTCGTTTGGCAAGATGGAACTTGAGTATATCTCAATTTACTTTTGACGTTAGGCATAGGCCTGGCAAATTAAATATCGTACCTGATGCGTTATCTCGAGATGTTTTTTCTCTTAACCTTCCAAATTTAATTCTGGATACCTGGTACCTCAATATGATTAGAAAAGTTTCCGATAATCCCGACAAATTTCCTACCTTTCGAGTAACTAATAATAGACTGTATAAATTTGTATCCTCGTCCCCACATAAAATATCGAATATACCTGAATGGAAACTCGTTGTGCCCACTGCAAATCGCAGTGAGGTGCTCAAATTATGTCACGACGATCCCTTAGCTGCACACCTTGGTGTTACAAAACTCTCGCGAAAATATCTGAATTGTATTACTGGCCCACACTTAAGCAATCTGTTTGTCGCTACATTAAAAGCTGCAAAATTTGTGGTTCTCATAAGAGTTCACAAGACGCTCGCCCTGGTTTAATGGGTAACTTTAAGCGTGTATCTTATCCCTTTCAATTAATATCGCTTGACTTATTAGGACCTCTCCCTCGATCGAGAAGAGGTAATCAATATCTTTTAGTTGTTACCGATTGGTTTTCTAAATTTGTTATGGTGCAACCCTTACGTAAAGCTACCTCCGCAGCAATAATTAAATTCCTAGAACAGAATGTCTTTCTTATCTTTGGTGTCCCCCCAGATTATTCTTTGTGACAATGGTGCACAATTTATCTCTAAAGATTTTCAGAATTTCGTTAAAAGTTACAAAGTACAAAAAATTTGGTTTAACGCAAAATATCACCCCCCAAGTAAACCCTACCGAGAGAGTAAATCGAGTTTTAATTACCGCTATCTCGTCTTATATTGATTCAGACCATACTACATGGGATGAACATATCTTTGAAATTGCTCAAGCTTTGCGTACATCTAAACACGAAGCAACCCAATTCACTCCGTCTTTTCTTGTTTTTGGAAGATATACCCCAATCGATGGGAGTTACTATGGTTTAGTGCCTGACGATACTAACGTAATCGAATTTGACGATAAAGTACGTTGGGACAAGGACCCTAAATTCATTCTTTGTAAAGTCACACGTGTTATTAGTCCCCTTATCTATGAACTTCAGGATACTGAAGGAAAACGCCAAGGCAGGTGGCATATTAAAGACCTTAAGCTATTCTCTGCCGACCCAAATGCTAATTAAGTTTTTCATGCCCCATTCTCCTCACGATTTACCTAATATTTTTTGTTCTCACCATCAATTAGTATCTTTAATTACTTATTCCTTCCCTCATATAGTATATAATTTCTTACACGTTTAACTTTACTTACCTTAATTTAGCTATCTTTTTCTTCTGGTTGACTTTTCCTCGACCATACCGTTACTCATATATCACTTCATCCTCTACACCCCCCCAATATAGCTCTGTCGTTTCAGTTAATTAACCCTTGAAATTTTCCTATTACATATTGTTCGGTCTTTAGTATTTCTCTTATATGGTTTAATTGAAAGGTAATTGTCGTAACTTTGGTTGAAATAACCCATTGAATTTTTATGACTGGTTTTAGCTGATGTTGAGTGAATGCTTTCTTCTTTGGGCTCACATAGGACACGCGCGATCTATGCCATTGAAAGAAATAGTTCATATTCGCAGTTGCAAGAACTAGGATTATCTATTCCGTGTGTTTTTCCTCTGAATTATTGCAATCGCCCACATTATACTACATCATTATACTACAACATTATTCCTTCCTTTTTCTACTAAATCTACATAACTTATAAACTTTTTTTTCGTTATTTTTTATTGAACTTTGTGGTGAGACGCTATCGCTTCTTATTGTTATCTTATTAAATTCTCGGTTGTTTTAGCATATGGGGACAGTGTATCTGTATTTAACTGCTTATAATTGGGCATTTTTGTGTGTTTAGGGTGCTACCGTTTTAAAAAACTACCTTAAAACAGTTGTTTTTGTGTGTTTGTATCTGTAATGATACTTGTAAGTTGTTGTGTCAACTTTTGTCTGATTTTCTTATCGTAGTTGAAGCACTCGTTAGGAAAATTATCGTACTAGTTCTCTTAGGAGTCTAGTGAATTTTAAAAATGTGTATATCTTATCTTGTCGGATTAATATCGCAGGTGGTCCTTCAGACTACGCTGTGTTTTATAGGGTCAATCCCATTTAAACGGCTCTACTGGAGCCACTCTTTGTTGTTATCATTGTCTTGGGTAATAACTAGGCCAATATCTTTGTCTTCTTTATTATCTTTGACAATACCTTTAGGTTTAATATCGTTATCTTATTGATTACCTTTGGTAATAACCTTAGTTTAGTATCGTTATCTTACCGATTACCGTTAGTAATAACTTTGGTTTAATTTATCGTTATCTTACCGACTACCGTTAGGAATAACTTCGAGTTATGTCGCGTTATCTTACCGGTTATCTTGAGCAATAACTTCTGTTTAAATTCATGTTACCTACTATCTCTTATAATCACTTTAACTTAATATCGTGTTATCTTATCGAGTATCTCAAATAATAACTAAAGCTTAATACCGTTATCTTATTCATTACCTTTGAGGATAACAACTTAAGCTTAATATCTTTACCTTATCTATTATCTTTAACATCAATTTGAGATCTTATCTTATCTTTTATCGTCCTAACGTGTGGTATATATGACCAGACGTGGGAATTATCTTTCTGAAATTTAAGTGAAAAAGCTAACCCGATTTAGAAATGTAATTTGTCAGGTTAGCATATAAGGATTTAGTAGGCGGTACTTTTGGTAAATTTGTGGATTCACAACTGTGTCATGGACAAGTTAAATGTGCATCGGAGGAAACCAAAGTACCAGAAACAAAATTTGCTAGAGTGCAAGTGACGCACTCTCATGAACTTTTCAAATTTGGGCACTTCTTGCCAAAAAGAAGAATAGTTTGATGCGACACTCATGTGTGTTTGCATATAAGAACTATATGTTAGCTTTAGTTAGATAAGTTTAGATAGGTTTAGATAGGTTAGGCGACTTGTCGCACCCGTGTTAGTTTAAGCAGTGTTTCATGCTCCCCGACAAATTTGTGCTGTCGGTAAGTAGTGTAGTCAAAGACTATCGGGCTACCTATTCCGTTTCCTGGTACTTCGGTAGACGTGCTATCGGTCGAAAACCAGGTGGCGCCTTATATAAACATTTTGTAGGTTTTAAGTTAGGGTTTATGTAGGGTAGTAAGGACTTAGATTTTAAGCTGTTACTGTGCTAACAGACTTTTTCTTTTAAGTTTTTCTTTTGTGGCTTTGTCGCGATTGTTACGTGCAAACTGAATTTGCACTTTAACATTTTATGTTAAGTAGTTTTTAATGTGCGGAAGCTTCCCGCCATAATTTTAAATACGCAAGACGCGCGAACATTTTTAAATGAACTGGGCGGGGCTTCCGGTACGTCACAATAGTGCAATTGGCAAGTGTGAATTATCCCCATAGGGGTAAGGCAATGCTACAAAGAGTAGGGAGTTCCGCGGGTCTCGCGCGGAAACGTGGCTTTTTTTACGCCAAACTTTGAAGTGAACAGTCGTGCCGGGTGTCGTGTTATCTTATTATGTAGATTTCCTTATCTTGAGTATCTTTCCTTAATTCCCTATTCCCGTCTTCCACTGCATATAGGAACGAAGATGACCCTGGACCATGACCCCGAGATAATTTGGATGTCCAACTCTACCAGCAGCGATGCCGAGGTTGCCGTGGCGGATTTCCTGCCGGTTAGCTGATCCTTTACGTGAGTAGATTATCTAATTTTTATTGTTTAAATTTTATGTACCTTCTCTTAATTATGGCGCAATATAAATTATCAGTGACGTCATGTGTATCTTATGAACTTTGGTAATTGTATTACCGGCTTTTAAGAGCCATCTATCGCCATTTCAATGTACCAGAATCTAAGCGTAACATTTTGTTAACTGCATTACCGACCAGGTAAAACTGTAAACGAAGTGTAGCAAGTGACCCTCAAAATACTTCATTATGTGCTTGTCCTCTAAATAAGGATCAAGTTGTTTGGCAACACTAAATTTCTTTATGGCATACAACTTCCTTAGCATGCCAGAATCACTACTATATTTGCCCTTAAACAAATTATCTCTAACCTCAAATTACGGGCTCTCACACCAGAAGTGTTTTATTCATTTAATCTCGCAATCTTTAGAAAACCCCAACTTACATTCAATCGGTCCAAACTAAATCTCTGCACTTTCTTCTAACATGGATCTCACAATATTCATTCCAACTCCCCTGTATTGGAGTTATTACGTTATTTGAAAATATCTTTGGGTTAAGTTTATTATCCCCATAAAATTTCGAATGTTATTCCAACGGAACATTGGTTGGACTCCATCTGATAGGTTTCCCAACATTAATATTTTTAACCCTATCTTATAAAGCTTCAAACGCATTTTCCAAATTCTCTAAATCTGTTTTAAGAATTCCCAAAATCATTTTTAAATATTTTGAAACCCGCTTTGAATTAATTTAATTGACGAATTTATTTCCTCACATTCATCTACAAAATTCTCTTTATACTCTTCTAAATTAAGCAAACTAATGGGTTTTGTTGCTTCTTTTTTTTACTAAAATTCTTCCTAATATTTTTCTTGTTTCTTGGATATCCATATTACTAAAAATGCATCAGATTTTAAGTTCATAATTCAATTTTTTTATGTAAATAAATTATTTGATAAGTATCTGCCATGTTGTGATTTAAAGAATATTTTAATAACGGTGAATAGAACTCCAATCTTATAAGTTTCAACTAATAACAATGATCGTAGACCACAAAAAAAAAATTAAATAATTTATTTCAAAAGATTCAAAAGATTAATTTTTATACGCGCACAATCTTGCACAAATATAAAAAATTTTACAAAATGTAGGACACAGCAGCCAACGAAAAAATGTTTAATGCTCCTAACATTGTACCTTCTGAATTGTTATATCTCAAGTGCTTATGTTATACGAAATGATACTTCGTACATATGTTGAACATCAGAGTCGAAAGAGTACCTAAGGGTGGTCAAAAGATGAAATGGGATACTCCAATTCGAGCACATACTCTTTGAAAAGCTACCATTAGGTGGATGTTTATCCGTGTTATTAAAATTAGCTCTTCAAAGAGTTCAAACTATCTCTGAATTTTAAGTTCGGCGGTACTGTGATAAGACCTGCGCGGAATCGTCAAGTATGGATAATGTCAGTCGCTACTACATCTATCTAAATGAAATAAATCAAAGAATGTTAAGAGGGAAGGTGTAGGAGCCCTCACAATAAAATACATTGCACTAAAGATCGATTAATAAAAGTGGCAGCCAAAAAAAGAGGAAAACCGAACCTGTAAAAAAATATTAGCATAAAATATGTGAGTCTGCCTTTTGCGTCTCAAATAAAAAAACAATATTCACATATAAACATAAGTACATTGGTGGACGGTTACCGAATATGTCATGCTTTCCATTAACAGATGCAGTATTTATGACAGTGCACTATAAAAATTACTTGAATATTTATGTTTGTATAATATGCATAATGACGCCAGACTAAAGTTTAATAAATTCTTTATTTTATATAGTCATCATAATGCATAAACCTTTTCATAAAATGATTATACTTTAAGGTAAAATAGACGAATGTATTCCAAGAACAAACTTCTACTGTGATTAAATTTTAGTACCAAAAAATTACACTAAATTTTACTGTGTGTATAAAGTATTTAATGTCTCTCAAAAAATACAGTAATTACTAATATCAGGAATATTATATTAGTTTGAGCGTAATAAGAAATGTGCATTAGTGAGTATACATTAATTTCTTTTCAATATTCAGCTTAAAGAATTGTATAAATAATAATAATTGGATTATCAAATATATAAATACCAGTAATCAGATCTGATCGGTAGTTCACATAAATCATTTATTTTATTTTTATTTATTTTTTATTTATTTGTTCCAACGTTTCAGTAGTCTGCTACCTGAAATTTAAACAGACCTGGCTTTCTCACAGAAAGTAACCATCATGTGTTATGTGTGTATGTGTGTGTGTGTGTGTGTAGGGGATTGTTGTGTGTGATGTTGGTCCGTAATACGTTCCCCCTCTAGGACCAGGACCATCGGCAGCCGGATATCCCGTTCGTCAAGGAAGAACGCACAACGGACATTGCCTTATCAGTCCGGACCATCGGCAGCCGGAAATCCAAATGTTGAAAAAGCAATGCAAGCGTGTGTTTAGGTGTGTGTGTGTGTGTGTGTGTGTGTGTGTGTGTGTGTGTGTGTGTATGTGTGTGTGAGAGAGAGAGAGTTGTGTGTTTGTGTGTTGTATGTGATGTTGGTATCCGTGTTACGTTCCCCCTTTAGGACCAGGACCATAAGAGGTGTTTTGTGTGTTTATGTGTGTGTGTGTGTGTGTGTGTGTGTGTGTGTGTGTGTGTGTGTGTGTGTGTGAGGTGTGTTTGAAATATTAATTTGTGTTTATGTTTGCCCAGGTTACTAAGAGGTTGGATTGAATTAGTAGAATTTTGTACATGTTTGAACTTATAGTATTACATAAATAAAAAATTAGGTTCTTTCAGAGGAAAGGATTTGTTTGCTGTATTGCTTGCCTCAGGTATGTGTAAGTTCTTAAAATTTAGCGTTAGGTAAAAAAAAGAAATTCCCTATTCTACTACTTAAAATTAACTTATACTACTACTTAAAGTTAACTTATACTACTAATGTTGGTTATTATTTGTTAGAGACAGTGTTGCTAATATGTAGAAGCATGCAAATTTTACATACTAGGGGGTTAGATCGTTTCAAAGTCGGGTTGATGGTTTGATCTTGTCGCTTCTGGTCGTCAAGAGCAGAGCTCTTGGAATTCCAGGAGATCGGTCTCCGGTCTCCGGGGCAGACCCTCGGTTCGAGAAGAGGTGGTACTTTTATGTCTCTGTCCGGGTAGTTTTGTTTGTGTCTTTTATCCGTCAAGATAACGTTGGTGGATGAGTGCCGTGGTTTTCTGTGTGAGTGCTTTTAAGTGTGGAAAAAGGTTTTCGTTCCAAATAATCTGGCGTAGGGTCTTTTTTAATAATGTTTGCCTATGTGCGTAGAGGTACGGTTGTAAGTCATTACACTCGAATACTATATGTTCCGGTGTTTCTATTTCTCCGCACGTGCATATGTTGTTGTCAACTAAGTTCATGCGTTCTCTGTATGTTGGATAGGGTCCGTGGCCAGTTAGGTAATGAGTAAATCCCCGACTGGGCATCAGATATTTGGCTTTTAGGCGGTCTTTAATATTTGGGATCATTGCGTATACTCTTCTACCGGTTGTGCTTTGATCCCACCTTGTCTGCCATTCTGCAAGTATGTAGTTTTTTATTTTCGTCTTTGTCGTGGGCAGTTGGTTTGTGTTTAATATGTGTTGTAGTTGTTGGTTGTCATTGTGTGTAAGATTGTACATTGCAGCTCGCTGTTTTACTACTAAGTCCAAGGGCATAGTTCCCACGAGTACATAAAGTGCATCATGTGCGGTAGTTCCATAAGCCCCCGTCGGTCGCAGTAAAACACTTCGTTGTGTACTGTTAATTTTTGTCTAGGTTTGATTGTGTTAAAACGCTGTCACCACGCGCTCGCGGCGTATGATACCATAGCACCGAGCACACTGTTGAGATATAGCCGTACGCAACTAAGTGGTATCTTATAAGTCCTTTGGGCCAGCGTTGCAATATTCTGCATTGTAGAAGTTGCACTTGCACAGACGGTGTTTATATGTGCAGAGTAATTCTGTTTTTTATCTAACGTTAAGCCCAGATATTTTGTGTTTTGTGTTCTACTTATATTTACACCGTCTAGTTTGATGGTGGGGTCCCTTGCGCAGGGTTTCCTTCATCACAAGGTATGTAGTTTTTTGTGATGTTATGGTAATTTTGTTGGTTTTGCACCAACTTTGTGTATGGGTAAGGGCGATGTTAGCTTTACGTTCGATTTCCCTTCTGGAATTGCCTTCAACCACCAACAAGATGTCGGCGTATGCAATCGTCGACAACACTTCGTCAACGGTGTCCAGCTTATCCAAGAGTTCATCCATTACAATATTCCAAAATAGGGGCCCGCGTATGGACACCTGCGGGCAACCTTTATTTATATGTTTGGTAATGCTCTCCGTGCCTTGTAGGGTTACATACCTGTCCTGAAAGAGTGGTATAGTTGTGATGGACAATTTATGGTCGTAAGTCTTGTAAAAAGTGAAGGTCACCAAAGGTTATTAAATGCGCCTTCTATATCCACTAATATAAATAGGACGTATTTTATGTGTGATTGTTTGATAATTTGTATTGCTTGGGTTATGGCGTCCTCGGTCGATTTGTTTTCTGTAAAGCCGTATTATCTTGGATGTACTCCTGTGATTTGTCTGTGGTCCTGCATTCGTTTACATAATAATTTTTCATACGTTTTTCCTAGCGTGTTCAAAAGGCATATGGGTCGGTAAGAGCCTGGTTGTTTAGGGTCCTTACCTCTCCCTTTAGGGATAATCACGACATTCGCCTGTTTCCAGATGTTCGAAAAAACAGCTTGTCGTATGCATTGATTGTACAGTGCTGTTAGCGTCAGTGTTAATTTATCTTGTAGCGCTATGCCAATCTCCGCAAGAATTCCGTCCGGTCCAGGTGCTTTCCTGCTCTTCGATTGGCATAGTGCGTATCTCACTTCGTCTTCTGTGAAAGGATTTAAGTTGTCGTCTTGTCTGTACCCTGGTCGGTTACCTACGTGGTTTCTGTCGATTACTCCTTGTCGTCTGAGTCGTTGTTCGTTAGTGTCGTCTTGAACGTTGTCATCAGGCAAAAGTGTTTGTAATAGTAGTGTTGCAGTTTCACCCCAGTGTTTTGTGTATGTACCGTCTTGTTTTATTAACGTCGAATAAGTCATCGGTGGTTTGATTTTACTCTGAGTGATTTTATAGGGTATTCCCCAGGCGTCAGTTTGTAAGTGTCTTTCCACGAATAATTCCCATGACCTCCTCTTCATGTCAGTCAGTTTTTTTTGGTATATGTCTTTTAATTGTCGATAATTTGTTAGGTGGTATGCTCTTTCGGCCGGTGTTAGGGAGTTGTGGTAGCTTTTTCTCGCTCGCTGTGTTTCCTTTTTTAGGTTTTGTAAGCGTCTTGTCCATTGTATTGTCTTTGTGTGTCGTGCTTTCCGTTGTTTTGGGAGCATTTGCTCCATTGTGCGTTTAGTTGTGTTGGTGAGTAGTTTTGTATACTCGTGAACGTTTTCATCTGATCTTATATCTTGTGGGGGTACAAATGTGTCCTTCAGTTTGTTCCAATTTGCATTTCGTATTTTGTATCGTTGTACATTGGTGAAGTTTTGTGGTGTGTCAAATGACCTGGTTGTCATGTCAATGTTGAACGTGGTTAGGTTGTGGTCACTAACGGTTTGGTGTTCTAATACCTGCCAGTCTTGTATGTAGTTATACGCCAGCCCATTTGTCAGTGTAACGTCTATGTTTGTTCATGTTCCTGCATGGATGTTGTATGTAGATGAGTTATTAGGAAGGTTGATTACTTCGAGTTGTAGTTTGTTAATCAAGTTTTTGACTTGTTCTCCGCGTTCGTCCGTGAGGGAACTGTGCCACATCGAAGATTTTCCATTTACGTCTGCCATAATATCTATTGGTTTGTTATTGTAAGTGTGTAATATGTTGCGTATGTTGTTTATGTACGGCTGGGGATCCAGTCTGTACTGGAAGTAGCTTGTTACCAAGATCCACTTTCCAATCCAACCGTTTGAGACCTCCAGACATGTACAGTGTTCTCCG
This sequence comes from Platerodrilus igneus, assembly GCA_036346225.1. Classification (NCBI taxonomy): domain Eukaryota; kingdom Metazoa; phylum Arthropoda; class Insecta; order Coleoptera; family Lycidae; genus Platerodrilus; species Platerodrilus igneus. The sequence goes on from JARFIW010000699.1 coordinate 154,188, forward strand.
CTGTATCGTTGGATTGTCTTGATTGTCAATGTGGGATCAAAAATGACCACAGCCGTTTGTGGGTTTCTACCTGTATGTATTTGTCTTGCCCTGACTGGCATGCTTGGAATTTTCCCTTGCACCAGATAAGGTTCCTGTATAGAAAGTGCATGTAATCGTAAGGTTTTAGCTAGTTGTCTAAGCTCTTTCATTACAGTTGCACAGTGCATGGCATTTATTTGGCCAATTCTGATCTTTCCGTCGTCCATTAGGGGTAATAGGTGTGTAACGATTTTTTTTCTCTCTCTAATTGTTGGCTCCGCTAGCCTCACGCATGGGCGCTAGTGAAACGAATTTTCCTGGCCGACACTACTTTATTATCACCATGCACCAAGTCAGGTGTCTGCAAAACAAAGTCTTCCGACGTAACTAGGGGTCTATTCCTTGGGTAGAGCTATGAGCAATGCGGGGGTAAGTCGAAATCTGTGGGGGGTCACACTCAAACTAAAACAAACAGGCGCCACCAAGTCCAGATTGATTTATATTAATGGCATAGCAAATTTCTAAGGGCGGACTTGGAGACCCAAAGAAAAAAAGATCGCCTTCGCTGACATACAAACTTGTCTTAACAGAATAAGACACTGCTCCTGTAAGAAAGAATAATAGTTAAGTCACCTAAAAAAAATGGGAACACTATTTGCGTCCCTCAAGTATACCTAAAATGCATAGAGAATATTTCCTACATACTGGAATCATAAAAATTTAACTCTTGCTGTCTTTTGTTTATCAGGTCTGATCAAACCAGATCAGAATAAAAAACTTTAAATGTAGATTATTAATTTACTAGAAAGAATTTTCTTTGTTTCAGTAAATAAAATTTCATTATAATTAAATAAAATAAATATTTGATATTCTTGCAAAATTGTTGTAAGGTTTATCAACTGATCCTTACTCAAATATATTACAGTTCAGTGTAACTAACAATATTAAGGTTTTTTATAACCCAACCAGATCTGTGTAGGTCACTTACAAATGAATATACGAAATTTTCTCATTAATTTAACAAAATTAATATTAGTTTGAAGTCAAAAGAATCACCAAGATATTCTCTAATTTTATCAAAAGTGGCAGTACTGTAATGCTAAACATCTGTAAGCCATTGTGCAATTGTTGACGGCATTGTTCAAACAAACAGGTGACGTAATAGCAGCTGTTAATTTACGTTGTGGCCACGTGTAGTCACATATTTACGGAACTAAGTGAAATCAAACCCGATACTGGGGAAAACCAGTCTAATCACAGGTAAAGTGAATAACAATTTTGTATATCCAACAAACAAAATGAAATAATGTACTTTCAGAAGGAAGTACTGAGGAAATTTTAATTCTATTACGAACCCAATACCGGCTGTCGTCCTTGGTTGCAATGGAAACAACTTCGCAGTGCGGGGCCTGCAGCTAAATATGCTTGTTTTCCATGCTTTAATACAGATGTAGGAGCGAAGCGGATTTCACATTGGTTCACGGCAACATTACTTCATAGCGTACTCCTCCGTTGTCTAATTTTATTTACAAATATAATCTTTCATTGTGTAGTCCATAAGTTAAGGTTTCTAAATTGTAACTTCAAAGTGGTCGTGCGGTTTCTAATTTATCGTTGCAATTTCTGACGTATTGTTGCGCGTTACTCAGGAAGTGTTTCACCAAAATAAGGCGACCCGGAGGTCACTCGCCATTCTTTTTGAATGCATCTTCACGCTGCCTTTAACTATCGACGAGTGCCCTCGCTGCGTTCTTGCATGGTGGGAGGATCATAAGTGGGGTTCTCGAACCTCTCACGCGCGCGCCAGTGGCTGTGGAATTGCACCGAACTCCGAAACAAATAGACTACTAATCCTAGATATAGTAATACTATAAAATTTGATTGTTACTCGAATCTTTATTTTAGTTAATAAAGGTATTTCAATATTCATTGTACGTTTAATGAATAGGTTCTTTACTGCTAAAATAAAATTGTTACATGCAAATTTTCACGGACATTTCCAAAAATATCAAACAAAGGTTGACGATCCAAAACATAAGAAGGTCTACTACTGGAGACGACATCAACATCTTCACCCGGTATAAAATTATCATTATAAGCTTTTCCACTTAAAGGTACCTGACGACCAAAAACTAAAAATTTGGCGAATAGTTGATGGACTCATGTTTTGCTGAGTTGATTGCGTATTGGATCTTTGATATCTCCATATCCCACGTATCATGTTCTTCTACGTATGAACGGATTGCTGTACCAACTGTCTTATTGATTCTTTCCACAAAATTGCATTGAGGAGCATAAACAGCATTATACCAAATCTTTTGAATTTCGTACCTTGCACACAAAGCTTTAAAAATACGTCCGATTAATTGTGGACCATTATCACAAATAACAAACTGTGGTACTCCATAGACAAGAAATACTTTTTCCTCCAAAATTTCTCGATCAAATGTGCCGTGGCACTACGTAAAGGTTGCAAAATCGAATATTTCGAAAACCAATCACCAACAACTAAAAGTCATTTACCTGCTTATGAGTCATCAATAAAAAAAACTAATCATGACAATAGCTAACAAAAAAAATCAGTGTTCAGGTACACTCACACCCTACTACCAATTGAACTGTCGAAACAACTACAATGCTTCACAACGCCTAAATATGCTAGAGTGACAAACCCTCTACGAGTCTCACCTAGACTAACAATACCAAAAGTTTACATCAAATCAAAAAAGATGCAAAAAATTCTAGAGCGCCTAACTCACCTCGAGTCTCGTCTAGACTTATGTAAAGCCGAGCGACCAACTCTTCCTGAGTCTCGTCTGGACTGACATACTGCTGAGCGACCAACCACGACGACAAGTTCCGCCTAGACTAAATTGCGTTGCAATGCCGATCTAAACAAAATCTGCTAACAAAATCAAAAACGTGCTTATGCACAAAGAGCAATTCTCAAACGACACAACGACAGCTCACTCCAATGTACCTTCAAAATAGAATCTCTAGCCTTATCATCAAATTTCGACAAAGATGTTCTTTATTGACTCAAACAAATCAAACAACAGGCTTATCAGCTTCTTTAGCTGACAGTCTTCCTAAAATTTTCCTCAAAACTGGTTTCTCACTCACTACTCTTGTTCTTCTTTAAGCAGACAAACAATTCGGAATATCCGACATGATTACAAAAGCCTAATGGAATCAAACTGAAAGATCTAAATGATCTGAACCTTACAAAAGTGATCAAAACAAATTCGTACTGCTAAAGGTAAAAATCAAAAAAAAGTTTTTGGTAAAATTATTTTTGCCAAAACAATATCAAAAAAAATTTAAGGGGTCAAAACAGAATGAAAGTTAAAAATAAATTTAACTAAGTTAATTAATTGATTGACTGTGGTTTAACGTTACAACCAATCTTTTATCAAAAGCGAACAAACAAATCTAAATGTCAAATAAACTTTAAGCAAACAAATTTTGGAGCAAAATAATTTTGGACAAATGGACTTCAAAGCAAAATAAATTTTGAGCTAACAAATTTCGAAGCAAATTACTTTTCGAACAAACTAATTTCGAAGTAAAACAATTTTTGAACAAACAAATTTCGAAGCAAAATAAATTTTGAACAGACTATTTCAAAGCAAAATTATTTTTGAACAAACAAGTTTCAGAGTAAAAATAATTTTGAACGAACGAATCTCGAAGTAAAATTAATTTTGAACAAACAAGTTTCGAGGTAAATCAAATTATGAACAAACAAATTTCGAAGTAAATCAAATTATGAACAAACAAATTTCGAAGTAAATCAAACTATGAACAAACAAATTTCGAAGCCCCAAACGTTGCCGGCGCCAGTGTAACGATTTTTTTTCTCCTCTAATTGTTGGCTCCGCTAGCCTCACGCATGGGCGCTAGTGAAACGAATTTTCCTGGCCGACACTACTTTATTATCACCATGCTCCAAGTCAGGTGTCTGCAAAACAAAGTCTTCCGACGTAACTAGGGGTCTATTCCTTGGGTAGAGCTATGAGCAATGGGGGGGTAAGTCGAAATCTGTGGGGGGTCACACTCAAACTAAAACAAACAGGCGCCACCAAGTCCAGATTGATTTATATTAATGGCATAGCAAATTTCTAAGGGCGGACTTGGAGACCGAAAGAAAAAAGATCGCCTTCGCTGACATACAAACTTGTCTTAACAGAATAAGACACTGCTCCTGTAAGAAAGAATAATAGTTAAGTCACCTAAAAAAATGGGAACACTATTTGCGTCCCTCAAGTATACCTAAAATGCATAGAGAATATTTCCTACATACTGGAATCATAAAAATTTAACTCTTGCTGTCTTTTGTTTATCAGGTCTGATCAAACCAGATCAGAATAAAAACTTTAAATGTAGATTATTAATTTACTAGAAAGAATTTTCTTTGTTTCAGTAAATAAAATTTCATTATAATTAAATAAAATAAATATTTGATATTCTTGCAAAATTGTTGTAAGGTTTATCAACTGATCCTTACTCAAATATATTACAGTTCAGTGTAACTAATATTAAGGTTTTTATAACCCAACCAGATCTGTGTAGGTCACTTACAAATGAATATACGAAATTTTCTCATTAATTTAACAAAATTAATATTAGTTTGAAGTCAAAAGAATCACCAAGATATTCTCTAATTTTATCAAAAGTGGCAGTACTGTAATGCTAAACATCTGTAAGCCATTGTGCAATTGTTGACGGCATTGTTCAAACAAACAGGTGACGTAATAGCAGCTGTTAATTTACGTTGTGGCCACGTGTAGTCACATATTTACGGAACTAAGTGAAATCAAACCCGATACTGGGGAAAACCAGTCTAATCACAGGTAAAGTGAATAACAATTTTGTATATCCAACAAACAAAATGAAATAATGTACTTTCAGAAGGAAGTACTGAGGAAATTTTAATTCTATTACGAACCCAATACCGGCTGTCGTCCTTGGTTGCAATGGAAACAACTTCGCAGTGCGGGGCCTGCAGCTAAATATGCTTGTTTTCCATGCTTTAATACAGATGTAGGAGCGAAGCGGATTTCTCACATTGGTTCACGGCAAGCATTACTTCATAGCGTACTCCTCCGTTGTCTAATTTTATTTACAAATATAATCTTTCATTGTGTAGTCCATAAGTTAAGGTTTCTAAATTGTAACTTCAAAGTGGTCGTGCGGTTTCTAATTTATCGTTGCAATTTCTGACGTATTGTTGCGCGTTACTCAGGAAGTGTTTCACCAAAATAAGGCGACCCGGAGGTCACTCGCCATTCTTTTGAATGCATCTTCACGCTGCCTTTAACTATCGACGAGTGCCCTCGCTGCGTTCTTGCATGGTGGAGGATCATAAGTGGGTTCTCGAACCTCTCACGCGCGCGCCAGTGGCTGTGGAATTGCACCGAACTCCGAAACAAATAGACTACTAATCCTAGATATAGTAATACTATAAAAATTTGATTGTTACTCGAATCTTTATTTTAGTTAATAAAGGTATTTCAATATTCATTGTACGTTTAATGAATAGGTTCTTTTACTGCTAAAATAAAATTGTTACAGGTGTTTATGCTGCATTCTGGTTGTTGCTTGTGTTTGTGTGAAAATGTTGTGAGTGTTTGTTCGTATTCTGTTTGTGGGTGTGTTGCTATTTTGTCTGTGTGCGTGTTCTCTTGTATTGTTTGTTGAAGATGTTGTTGATACGTGATTGCCCTTGCTTTGTCCCTTTGAATTTGTGAGGGTTGTTTGTCTTTAGTTTGGTTAGGTTTACTGTCCATAGTCGGTTTTTTGTATGAGTCTGTCCATTAATATTTTGTGGGTTGGACAATCTTTAGGGTTAGAAGCGCACTTTTTGTTAAGTTTTAAGCATGGTATGAAAACTGAGGGTTGTCCGTTCTTGGGGCAGTCTGCCCTTTTGTGCTTGGAGTCTTCTTCCCCACAGTGTCCACATGTATCGGTGGTGCGTGTGCAATGTTTCGTGACCTACATCGAGACATCGTAGGCATTTGGGTACTTCTAAAAAGTCTTTCACTGTAACACAGCGATATTCGATATAGAGTTTCCCTAGATTTATTAATATATTCCTCACTCTGCCACTTACCGTCGCAACATGATGTTGAGTAGGTTTGTTTATCGGTCCTGTTTTGAAACTAAGTTAAAAGTCCCTATTAAAATCCTCTCTGTTAATTAGGTGTTTAAGGTTTTGAGTATAAATTAAGTCTGTCACGTCTTGATCTATCAGGTACGTTGGTATGTCGTATATAATAACTAAGGGTTTTTTCTTGCGTAGGTTTTTGTAATTTAGGGTTTGTTATAGGGTTGCATTTAAAATTTTGTTTGCCTCGGTTTCGTTATTAGTATCTATAATTACTGATTTGTTGGTTGTTCGGATGTTTTTAATTTTAATTCTGTCTTTCAGATGATTTACTGTTTTTGAAAAAATTTCTTGAATTTGTCTAGGTGTTTTACCACGTTTTGACGTTATGAACACCGTTGTATTTTGGTTCGAGATTGCTTTTGAAATTGCGTCTTGTTTTGGAGCTTTCGGTTTTTGTGCTACAGCACTGGCGTATGTCTGTGTTGGTATGCCGTCACGTTTGCGTACGTGTTTAAAGACATGGTTGGATTGAGCATTGATTGTTGTTTCAGATGGCTGTTTTCTACTTTAGTTTCGATTATCTTGTCTTGTAGTGTGTTGTTTTGTTGTTTTATGAACTTATATTCGCCAGTTAATTCGGCTTGTAGATATATTAATTTTATGATTTTATTTCTAAGGGTTTTATGGGCTCCTGCGCATATACGGTTACTTGGGTCTTGTTGATTGTCAATAAAGTTAAGAAGGTCGGTCCCTAGGTTCTCTAGGTGCTCTAAGATAGACTGTTTCATATCTTCCGGGTTGTTGTGGCTGGGGCTTCCTCTCAATCTTTTGTTCCGTGGTATTTCGGTCGTTGGTGGGTGGGCAAAGGGTGTTAGTACGACGCTTATTTGACTTTGAAAAGCAGGATCAAACTGCATTGGTGAAGTCGAGGTGGTATGTAGTGAAGGATGTGAGTTTAAGTCAAGATCTGGTGTTGTTTTACCTCCAAGGAAAACCTTGGGGGAATGTTGTGTAGGCATCTTGTACTCTAGCTGTCTGATGTAATATTACCTATCATTAAGTTAATTAAATTTAATTAAAAAACAAATGAAATGACAAAAGTCTGTAAAATATGCAGTAAAAGCGTTATACTAAGCTCAACTATATGCTGCTCGTTGAAAAATGTTGTAGTAATACAATAATGCTTCCACTAGAAGGTCATCCTTTGAAGAATGCGATGATGTATAGTATGTTCTTGTGTCCTTACACGTTTTAAATAAGCGCCCCGGATATTGATAAATCTATTTCGGCCAAATTCGATTACGAATTTGGAGTTCACTTATTTACGTTGCACTTTGTGTTATTTGTCCTTGGTACTCTTCCTAATTTCGCTGTTTACGTAAATGTTGGTAATATTAGTTGTCCTTGACACTGTTTCCTAATTCCACTATTTACGTATACTTAAACAACGCTAATAATATAAAAATCGATGAAGAATGCTGGTGTTAAACATAAATAGTTGTGTTATTTGTCTTTGGCACCCTTCCTAGTATCGCTGTTTACTTAAACGTTGGTATGCGGGTATTAATATTTATTGTTGTAACGAGGTCACTGCCGGTTGTGAATGCGGAAATTAATATTTATTGTTGTCGGAAATTGTTTGTATTTACAGAAGTCCTTATTTATGATCGAAATTTCGGTGTCCAATATTTGATTGTTTTTCCATCACATGCACGCACTAAATATTAGGTTAACTACATCTACACTTAAAATTAAAAGATAGGATAAAGTTAGGAGCGCTACATAGCACGTCTTTCATGAACTTTACGGGAGCACTGAAAAACACGTCCGCTCGCTTCAAGCGGTGGTAAATCATTAAAATAAAGTATTCTAAGAACAATTAGTTTTTATATAAACATACTCGTAATAATTTTGTTTCTATAAAAAATCGAAATAAGATTGGCCATCAGTTGTAACACAATTTCTCGAAGATATTAAGAAAAAGCAATATCGTATAACGTGTTCATGTAATTACTTAAGCTTTTTAAATTTATATTATTAACTACAGCTGAGATGTTTCTATTAATAACGGTACTAAAGTAACTAAAATTTAGTTTTATAAAATAAATGAATACTACAAGACTAACATGTAAATGAAGTTTTTGGGTTCACGATATATACGGACATAGCCTATTTGTTATTAAATTTTCTGGACAATTAATACTTATGCATTAGAAGGTAAAATTTGTATAAACAAAAATTTTAGGAAAATTAATACTTGGTTTTAATAAATTTGGGAGCACTGCATAACTGAAAATACTTTAAATAGAGATAGCATGTCCATTTAAATAGGTGACCAAAAATTCAGAACAAATAAGTTTAAATACGCTTATCTAAACAAATTATTGTAAATGAAATACCAGTCTATCATCATTGAAATACTATACATCGAAAAAGTGTAGTGCTTATTAATTGACTTTGAAATAAATTCTCCAGTATATAAAGAACGATTTTGTACATCATCATTAGGTCTTCAGTCTTAGAACTGGTTAGACGAGTACCATCATTGTTTCCTATTCTGAACTAACCTACAGATTTCCCTAAAATTTGCACAGTTTGCATCTATAACTAACTCATCTAGGTCTACATCTACTTCCTTTTTCCTATCTCTGCTTGTAATATAACCCATACTATTCCCCAAAATGCCTTAAAACGTATTCCGCCCTTCTATTTCTCTTTTTCCCCAGATATCCTTGTTCCCCTACTTTTTCTATAACTTATTTGTTATTATCTTTGTGTGTCCATGCTATTGTCCTCATACATTTGAAGCACAGCATTTCAAAAGGCTGCTACCGTTTTTCTGTCTGCGTTTCAGACTGCCCGTATTTCATAGGCATACTGTGATTGGCTCCACACATATGCTTTCAACAATTTTCTTCTTGTTCTATGTTTGTTGCCTTTCCTCATAGGCGCTGTTCTTTCTTCTTAGATGCAGTTCGATCAACTTCTATTGTTTTGCAGTTATACGCCCTATTTCTCCGACCTTTAGTGATTGTGAAGGGAGGTAAGCAACCTGTGGTTGCCAAGTTCCCCCAACACTTAACCATTTAACGATTTAATATATTTTCCAATTTATCTTTTCGCACAGCCAACATTAGTTGGAGATATTTCGCAACCAACAACTAGTTGTTTATACTAATCATCAAATTTATCTGCGCTTATTTTTTCGTCATTAGGTTTTTCGTCTCAAAACTGGTTGGACACGTCCCTGCACTTATTTATATTCTGAGCTAGCCTACATAGTTCCCTGAAATTCTTACACAGCATGTGTATTCAGCTTGTTCCCTTCTATTATTTTCTAATTTTATGCCCTATTTTACCGAGATTCAGTGAAGGAGGTTAAGCAACCTGTGGCTACCAAGATCCCCCAACACTTAGACATTTGCCGAAATAATGGTTTTCCAGTAAATCCTTTCACCCACTTAACATTATTCGAGAATATTGCCCAACCAATTCCTGTAGTTACTTATAATAATCATCATGTTTAAGCACAGTTATCTTTTCGTCATTAGTTTATCCATCTTGGGATTGGTTGGATGCGTACCTCCATTGATTTCTATTCTGGGCAGCCACATCTCCCTGAAACCCTACAGCCTACATCTTTTACTATCTGTGTGCAGTAGTCTAACCTAGGTCTGCCGCTTCTTCCTTTTCCTATCTCTGCTTCTAATATATTCCACACTATTCCCCATGCCGTAGTATGTGGCCTATCATCCTATTCTCCTATTTTTACAGTTTTCCACATATTTTTCCCCCCATTTTTAGTACTCTTCGTCTTAACTTTGTCTGTCCATGATATTTAATCATCGTCTGTAGCACCACATTTCAAAGCTTCTACCTTTTCTTGTCCCTTCTCCTACTGTCCAGGTTCACGGCCACAGTGCTGTGCTCCAACATATGTTTTAAGCAATTTTCCTTGTTTCTATTTTGTGGTTTTGGAAGTAGTTGCTTTTTCTTGTTAAATGTAGGACCTTGTGCTAATCTTTGTTTTATATCTTTTGTGCTTTTTCCATCTTGCGTTATTTGGCTTCCTAGGTAGCAGAAATCCTTAACCTCTTGTAAGTTGTGTTATTATTGTATTCTTGTTTTTGATTTATTTTCCCCCCTTTGCATACTAAAACTTTAGTTTTAGTTTTTTAATTTTCATACCGTATTCTCTGTTAGAACGTTTCCATTTCATTAAGAGCAGCTTCTAACTCTTCCTTGCTAGAGCTAATACCGCTATATCATCTGCAAATCTAAGCATATCAATTTTTGTCCCTGCATAGTAATTCCAAATGTCTTCCTGCATTTGACAGTACTCATTGCCTCTTCTATGTACAAGTTAAAATCAATGGGGATAGGGCACATCCCTGTCTCACTTTCCTAATGTTTACTTTCTACGTTCCTGCTCTAATTCTATTACTGCTGTTTGCTCTTTGTATAAGCTATGTACTATTCGTCTATCCCTATAACTCATTCCAATTTTTGAGTATTTCAAACATTTTTTCCATTTTACATTGTCGAATGCTTTTTCCAGATCTACAAACCCTATATACACGCTTTCCCTTTTTTTATTGTTTTCCCATTATCACTCTCAGAGCTAAAATAGCCTCCCGTGTTCCCCTGTTTCGCCTAAACCCAAATTGGTCTTCCTAGTATTTCTTCCGCTCGTTTTTCCATTCGTCTTTGCACAATCCTAGTTAATATTTTTGACACGTGTGCTGTCAAACTTATTGTTCGAAAGTTTTCACATCTATCCGCGCTTTTCTTCTTTGGTATAGTTACTATGATGCTACGTTTGAAATCTTTGGGTATCTCGCCTGTCTCATACATATAGCTTACAAGTTGGAAGAGACGTTCTGTTACTGCTTGTCCAGCTGCTTTTAGAGTTTCTGCTTGCACCTTATCTGTACCCGGAGCCTTACCATTTTTCAGACTCTTTAATGTTAATTCAAACTCGTCTCTAAGTATAGGATATCCCAAGTCATCATTTTCAATGTCTGATTCCTGTTCTAATGCAGTTAGTTCCTCTCCTGCATATAAATTCCCTGTATATTTTTGCCATCTACTCACTTTCTCTACGTTTTCTATGATGACGTTTCCTTGTGCGTCCCTTATATTTTTGCTATACGGTTTTATATCCCTAAAATTCATTCTAATTAATTTGTTTGCTTCGTCTGTCTTTCCTATTTCTATCTTTGTTTTATCTCTGCACTTTTCATCAATTCATTGTTCTTTAGCTCTCCTGCATTTTCGAATAATTTCCCATTTTATAGTTTTGTATCTCTGTTTTCCTGTTTCGTCTGATTTATTTTTGTATTTTCGTCTTTCTTCTATTAAATTCAGGATATCCTTTGTTATCCATGGTTTCTTATTTTCTATTTGTGTATACCCCAGAATATCTTTGGCCGCCATGTCTAGGCTGGATTTAATGTTATTCCATTCTGTTTCTACTTCCTTAGTATCAGATATTTTCCCGATATCATTCATTTAGTTTCTCTAAGTCCAAGTGCCTTTTTCTGTTCCTTTTTTTCAGATTTTTAAATTTAAGTGCAGCCTTCATAATTACGATGTTGTGGTCAGTATCTATATCTGCTTCTGGGTAGCTTCTACAGTCTTTTACTCGATTCCTAAACCGTTGTCTAACAAGAATGTAATCTATTTGATATCTTCCTATATCTCCTGGCATCTTCCACGTATATCGCCTTCTAGCATGATGTTGAAATAATGTGTTTGTGATGATTAAATTGTTCTTGTCGCAAAACTCTACCAGCCTATTTCCCCTGTCGTTTCTCGTACCTAAACCAAATAAACCTACTACCGCTCCTTCCCTACCCTCATCTACCACGGCATCAAAATCCCCCGTAATTATTAAATTTTCATGTCCTTTTACGTATATTAATATGTCTTCGATATCTTTGTAGATGGCTTCTACCTCTTCGTCACTGTAACTAGAGGTGGGCATGTATACTTGTATTATTACTGTGTTTACCGGTTTAGATTCTAATCTAGCCATGAGTACTCTTTCGTTCTTTTGTAAGTAATTTTCTACACAGTATCCTATCTTTTTCTGCATAACTATCCCCACACCCAAATTTCCTTCGTCTGCTCCTGTATGAATTACCCTGAAGTCTCCACTCCAAAATCCCCGCCTCTGGCCACCGAACTTCGCTGATCCCTACTATGTCTAGTGATAACCTATTCATTTCGATTTTAGGTTTTCTAGCTTACCTACTTGTTTCATACTTCTAACATTCCACGCTCCGACTCGCAGAATGTTCCCGACTCTTATTTTTAGCTTTCTAATCGCATCCTTCAAAGTAGTCCCCTCCCGGAGATCCGAATGGGGGACTATTTTAACTCCGGAATCTTTTACCCCATAGAATGCCATCATGTTTGTAACAATTTAGGTACGCTGTGTACTTGGGAGATAATGTGGTGGTTTCCCGTTGCCTTCCACATCGCGGTAGTGTGTCTTAGACTGCCATACCGACCCCTATGGTCTCTGCCAATCTAAGTACCGAAAGAGCCGCTGCCCTCTTTCGGGGACCTGTCTTAGTCTGGTTCCTCACTAACGACCCTACTACTTTGGTTAGACCTGTAGTTTGGCTCTTTAGCTCATTAGAACACGCAAGCCATTTCACCTGTTCTAGTAATTGAGAACTTCGGCAAGGTGCAGGTCTATTCGAAATGGTAATTTTGTACAATTTACATGAATTGTAGTTTCCAAAAATTTTTATGGTTGACTAAGTACAGATAACTTGTGTACTTTGTGATTTGTAAATGCCTATAAATCAGTAGAGATAAGATAGTTTTTAATTGAAATGAAATTCATTTTTGCAGACAAAGAGAATTATAAACTGTTTAATCACATTGCTAGAACTTGTCTTAAAGTTTTAATAATAAGTTATGTATGTATCTACATGATTGTTGGAATATATCCATAGATAAAAGTTAGCAACTGAACGACAAAAACGTCCGGTAAAGCAAAGTTTCATTGAGGTTTCTGCTTCGTCAATTTTTCAGGTATTAATCCGCATAGCTAGTTTGTTCTGAAGTAAACCGCTGTCAATTTGGCGACGTTTCAGAAAAATCGCATTTGCCATCTATAAGCTCTGTAGGTTGAGCAGTGAAAGAAGAAGTGTTCCTTTGTCCTTCTATATATACTAGTTAGAATAGATGCTCTGTTGCACTTGCTTGATTTCTAGTGCGACTCCGTGTCATTGCTCCTGGTGCGTGTTGTTTAGTTGTTCTGCACGGCTGATTTAACAAAATGCTCGTTTCTGATTATTTGATGATGCCTAGACTAGTATTTGCTGGTTTCCATGCCTGCGGTAGTCTTTGGCAATCACCCCTTGTGTTGAGATTATGTGGACGTTTCTCTAGTTGAATGACTTCTCGAGTTATTTTCGAGGTGTAGTGCTCAATCTTAGTCAGCGTTCTAGTATCCTTGAAGTCGATGTTGTAACCTGAAGTGCTAAGCTAGCGATGAGGTCTTATCGTTCTTCTTTTTTTTTCGTTTCTATGGTCTTCCTTCACACTAATTCTTCTGTTTGTCCGCCCAATGAAAGATTTGTTGCAGTCTGAGCATGGTATTTCGTAGACTCCTTGATCTTCTAATAGGATCTGATCTTTGAGATTTCTTAGGATTGCACCGATTTTTCTGTGAACGCTAAATGTGGTAGTTATTTTGTATTTTCGTAGAAGTTTGCTGATTCTGTCTGTTGTCCTTTTAATGAACGGTAAGTATGCTTTAGTTAGAGGTGATTCCGGCTCTGGTTTGGGTTTCCTGGCTGATAGTGACTTCTGAATAGTTTGGTGTGAGTATCTATTCGTCTGGAGTGCTTCTCGTAACTTTCGTACTTCCTCTTGTTTATTTTTGTCGTCAGCTGGTCTCTGGAACAGTGTAATTAAGATTATTACAACGGAGTGGAGTTGTGTCGGGTGGTGATGTGACTTAGGGTTTAAGCATCTATCGTATGAGTTGGCTTTCTGTAGACCGTGTGGCTAAGTTGTTCGTCATCCTTTTCTTCACTAGTACATCCAGAAACGGTAATTGGTTATTCTCTTCTACTTCCATGGTAAACTTTATTTTTAGAGGTATACCCTTAAGGTGTTCTAGGAAGTCATTGAGTTGATTTCTTCCATGTGTCCAGACCACAAATATGTCGTCAACATATCTTAGCTATAATTTGGGTTTATATATAGCTGTTTTTAGAGCACGCACCTCAATGTCTTACATGAATAAATCAGCAATCACTGGTGATAATCGTGATATTATAGATGCTCGTTCAACTTGTCTGTAGCGTTGTTTGTTGAAGGTAAAATATGTGTTGCTGAGACAATGCTGAGTTAAGTCGATGATATGGTCTTCAATATTGTACTTCTCATTCAAAAGTATCAGTGTTTCCTCTATCGGTACGTTGGTAAACAATGATACCACATCAAAGGTCGCTAGTAGATATTGTGTTTGAACTCTTGCGGTACTCAGTAGTTGGCCTTTGTTTTGCCATTGCACCGGCACGAATACCTGTAGAGGAAATCATTTGAGGCATAGATGAAGCAATTTACAAGCTGAACAACCTTACAGCTAAATCAATACATCAAGATGTTTCCTATCTCTTAAGAACATCTCATCCTCCAAAGAAGAACCTTACAAAAGAAGAATGGCAATGCGTTGAAAAGTATACGACAGAATGAAGATAATATTATTCTACCGGCGTATAAAGGAAACACAACAGTAATAACGAATACAGAAGATTACCACACCAAAAGAACGCTCTATTTAATGACGAAGCATACCAGCCTATCAACACCGATCCAACAACATATCTAAAAAAGTTCACAAGAATGAAAATCGAGAAAAGTTTTATAGACAAGGTGAATCAAGAGCAACTAATTCCACGAAAAAAGTCATCAAGGTGCGCAAAACTATATAGTTTTCTCAAAATTCACAAAGACGGAGTACCTCTACCACCAATCGTGAGTTCTATAGGATCGGTCCTACAGCCACTAGCAAACCACTTAGCCAAACACCTACAGTCACTTGCTGATATCGCAGTTTCATACGTTAGGAATACTGAAAATTTTACCCAACTACTGAGTACCAAAATAGTTCAAACACAACACCTACTAGTGAGCTTTCATGTGAAATCATTGTTTACCAACGTACCGATAGAGGACACACTCATACCTTTGAAAGAGAAGTACAACATTGAAGACCATATCATCGACTTCACTCACCATTGTTTCAGCAACACATATTTTACCTTCCACAAACAAAGCTACAAACAAGTTGAGGAAGCACCTATGGGGTCATGATTATCACCAGCGATTGCTAATTTATTCATTTAAGATATTGAGGTGCGTGCATTAGAAATAGCTATGTATAAACCCAAATTATGACTAAGATATGTTGACGACATATTTGTAGTCTGGACACATGAAAGAGAACAACTAATTGGTTTCCTAAAACACCTCAACGTAATACATAAAAAAAATAAAGTTAATCGTGGTTAGTAGAAAAGAATAACTAATTACCGTTTCTGGATGTACTAGTGAAGGTAAAGGATAACGAACTACTTAGCCACACGGTCTACAGAAAGCCAACTCACACAGATAGATACTTGTACGCCAAGTCACATTATCGCTCGACACAACTCCACTCCGTTGTGAAAACATTAGTTATACGATCCCAGAGACTAGCTGATGACATAAATAAACAAGAGGAAATACGAAAATTACGAGAAGCACTCCAGAAGAATGGATACTCACACCAAACCATTCAAAAGTCACTATCAGCCAAGAAACTCAAACCACAGCCGTAGTCACCACTAACTACAGCATACTTACCATTCATTAAAGGGACAACAGACAGAATCAGCAGAGTTCTTCAAAAATACAAAATAGCTTCCACATTCAACGCTTATAGAATAATCGGTGCAATCCTAAGGAATTCCAAAGATCAGATTCCATTAGAAGATCAAGGAGTCTACAAAATACCATGCTCAGACTGAAACAAATCTTACATTGAGCAGACAAACAGAAGAATTAGTGTTAGGAAGAAAGACCATGGACACGCAATAAAGAAGAAAGAAAAGACCTCATCGCTAGCTCAGCACTTCATCACTACAAGTTCCAACATCCACTTCAAGAATACTAGAACGCTAGCTATGATTGAGCACTACACTTCGAGAATAATCCGAGAAACGCCCACATAATGTCAACACAATAGATGAATCCCAAAGACTGTTGCAGGCATGGAAGCAAGCAATTACTAGTCTACGCATCGTTAAGCAATCATAAAAGCGCTTCTTGTTAAATCACCCGTGCAGAACAACTAAACAACACGCACCAGGACTAATGACATGGAGCCGCGCCAGAAATCACGCAAGTGCAACCAAGCATTTATTCTAACTAGTATATATAGCAGGACAAACGAACACTTCTTTATTCAATGCTCAACCTCTAGTTTGCCTGGCTAGCTCACTAAAATTGTCGGATTTTTTAAAATGAAATCAAACGGAGCATTATCATATTTATATAGTATGAAATATTTTCTTCCATACAAAGCGCTTCTTTCAAACACCAAATTATTTCTAACAAGTACGTATTTACTTAATTATGAAAGTGTTTTTCACCTTATCTAGGTTTAAATTTACAGCACTCAATTTCTTCTCTTATGGAAAGTTTAGCTCTTTTTTTAATCCCAAGCTTGTAAGGTTTGTTTGGCCAAAGAAATCCTTGACAAATAATCTATTACAATGGTCAGAGTTTTTTGAACTCTGAGCACAAACTTCCTGATAAATATACCCTTACAAAAAGAAATATTATAAAATTAGGACCTATTCTACTTTAGATTTAAATGCCAAATATTCAAATATCAGTTACAAGCATAATTGTTACAAAAATTATACTTGTAAAAATCTACGAAGAGTTTCTCCAATTCGTCTTCGACTTCTTGGATTTATTTAAAATTGACCTTAAAAACCTAGTTTCCAAAATCGTGCATATTATGTTAATCTTCATTTAGAAACTAATGTGCATCTTCGGTTTAATTATTCAATAAAATTTTATATAGGGTTTGATACCAAAGCATCTCCCATCTTCATAGTATATTACAAAATCAAATAATTGCATTTACCACTTTTTATATTTACGTAGGTACGTTTAAAATTAACTTCTGTATTCACCTTTACATGGTAAATATTAATTACAGTATGCGTATTGCACACTTTAAATAATAGCTCGGAAATTCTTTCCTCAATATGACATGTTCGCCATCTATTCTATGAATAAATGTATTTAATAAACGCTTCCGTTTATATACAAAAAATATCTATTTTCTAGGATATACTAGTGTTTACGTGATTCTATTCCAAATAATACACGTCTATCTGAGGTACTTTTTGGTGGGAATTTCTCACTAGCGTTCAAATTGGCGCGTTTTATTACCAAGTTAGCGCGTTCCACTTTTTAGTGACGTGCGCTGTTTGTCTTTGTTTATCACCCAACATTTTTGTAGCGTCGTATACTAATCCAGTAATTGCGAAAAGTAATAAATAATTTTTTTAATTTTTATTACATTTTATGGGTTTTCTAATGTTCCGGTCACTTCTTGGAATAAACGTTTCTTTATTACTTAGGTCATACTGAATTGACGTATTTCTTCTAAATTAATATCGTCCATTTCAGAAAATTATTTATTTAAAATGCGTTTATGTAATACAAAAATTAATTGATATGATTAATTAAGGCTTTACTAACTTTATAATGTAAACTCGTTGCATTTTTATAGAAAATATTTGCTTTCACGGTAAAGTGTGTTTTAATACACATTAAGATTAAAGATTGGTGTTTTAAATACTCAATTTATTTATTTTAAAGTGATCAATTTGCATTCGCAGTTAATGCATTTTAAGGTATTTTAAAAATAATTATTTTTACATATACGACTTACATTATTTGCTATGTATTTACAATACGCTTATATCATACAGGGTAATTATTTATACACGCGCAATTGCATTGTTGCTTGGAACTTTAACGAATAAAAGTACGCTTGTATTATACATGAAGTTTCAAAAATTTCTATATTTTAGGATAGAATTTGGGTTTCAATGACCTCTAGTAACCTCTTTTTACGTCTATATATATTGTCGTGGAAATTATAAGTTAAGAAGGATAGATAGGTTTAGATAAAAAAAATTTAACGACTGTGTATATAGGAAATAGGAATAATTTACGTACGCGCCAAATTAATTAGTTGTGACATTGAAAGCCGACGGATAATAACATATTTTTGTATTTCTAAATTGGAATGTTAAATTTGCATAACGTATAGAAGCTTTAAAGTACGTGGAAACTCAAGGATACGCATAATTAGTTTTAATATTTTAAATTAAGCGCATCGAATAATAAACAGCGCTTTTGGGTATATAAATCAATAAGGTAAACGAATATTTTCAAGTTAACTAAACTAAACGTTCGTTAAAATACAAATCCTAAGAAATGCTAAAAACTTGGAAATATAATTTCAAACGGACAGTGTGCTTCATAGAAAAACTTTGACAGTTGAAAATAACAAGTTTAAAGAAACTTAAATAAACGTTGGTACAGAATTTTGTGAAATTGTATGTAACGGTCAATGCATAAGCTATTAAAACAACAGATGGTTTGAAGACAAAGTGAAATAGAATATCCGTAGTGTAAATCAGACAGAGAGCATGTATAATATAAGTTGGTTAAAATACTCGTTTAAAGTACACAGTAGATTTGGAGGTCAACCACAATATCAATTTTCTGTTGCTTGAGTGGTATTCTAAAAGAGACAGCAAATATGCGTAAAACAAGGGAAGGTAGCTAGAGGCTGGACGTAGAAATGAGGGATAGGAATCTGATTTGTTGAAGGCTAGAAATTTTCGAGAAGCTCGCAACGGTTATATGTTGTTGAACAGATTTCAGGTGAAAAGCACGGTGGAAAGAGAATTTCGGTTGTACTAATCGGTTGCGCGTAAAATTTTTAGAATCAATTAAGATAAAATAAAATTTTTGGACTGAAATGGGGTCCGAGAGAGGTGGATGAGAAAATATAAATGCACTAGGAGAGGTAGGAAAGATCTCTTACTTGCCTTTACTTACTCTTGCTGATTATCGTACGTCGCTTATTAGTTTGACTTTGCTTTGCTAAAGCAACATCCTAATTTAAAAGTGTAAAGCGGTGTTAGTACAGCACGTCGGTAGTTTTTTTTAAACGTGTGTCTTGCACAAGTGAGTGCTAGTTAATTGACGGTGCTGTTACTACACTCAACAAACAGATGGAAGGGTGGTACTAGGGTAAGCGGGCTGAGAAGTGTCTGAATCAAGAATGCGTGAGGTTTAGTAATTACAGAAGGTGATTAGCTTCGTCTAGTCAAGTAGCGGGGTAGAAACACTGAAGGCGGCTGCAGAGATTTGGATAGCGAGTGAAAATGAGTTGAATTTCTGTATAATGTCGAAGTGTATGGACAACATCTTCAGAGGCGATGATGAATAAAAGCTTACTCCAGGTAACAAAATTAATTTCTCTTGCTTTTGCTTAAACATTTGTGCTGTTATATTGTGCTTGAGTAATTTGACACATTGAGGGTGTATTTTGTTACCATTAAAACCCATTTAAAGGGATATATGTAAAGGACAATTGGTTTTCATCATTTATAAGTGTTACTAATTGACATAAAATTTCTAATGTAAGAAATAAACGGGTTTTTAAATCTGTTTTAATAAAAAAACGCGACGTTTTTAGGCATTTAAAGTAACTGGGTTTATACTGAGCTCATCATAGACCTGAATAAAAGTTAATTTAGGGTTTCACGACGGGCCCATCTACTCACATAAAAAAAACTGTTAAAAGAAATACAAATCATGAAATTTCAAAAGGTTTAAGATTGAGATTGTAACAATTTTTGAAACTGTATATACAAATGTTTAAATATTTTCTTGATAATGGAAACTTTTGAATATGTATAAATAAAAAGGTTTTATGTCTTGATGCATTATTTGGGTAGAAATTTTATTTGACTGTATATGTGAGAAAGAGTGAACTTAGGATGGTAAATATCCAGCAAGAAGCAGATTTTAGAGCTAGCCGGAGTGTGCAGAAATAAAAGGGCGTTTCAGAGATATTGAAAATTTTTTTTAATGTTTTGTATAATTTTTTTCAGCAAAATTTTATGACGGCCCAACAACGCTGGGACTCGAAGGCGATCCCGATTTTTTTTGAGTAATCCACAGCAATTTTATGTAGGCCCAAGCGTGGGGTACGATTGTTTCCCGACATCCACAGCAGTTTTATGCAGCCCAACGTAGGGGCACGATGTTTTAGAGGCATTCACAACTATATATATATATATATATATATATATATATATATATATATTGAATGCTATAATTATAGGGTAGTTTAGGGGTAGGTTAAGTCACAGGGGTCGTAGAATAAATAAAAGAAACTTCCAGTTAACAAAAGCACATAATTACAGATATTATAAGAGTAAATAGGTCACTATACATATTGTTAGTTGAGAGTACACTGTATATAAAAATACATAAGATTAAACGCATAAGAAATGGAAATATTCAAGAGTAGTTACAAGTTAAGATAAGATTTGAAAACGTAACAAAATGCATCAAAATTAAATCAACAGGAAACCTATATGAATTGGCTTGATAAATATTTAACAAGTGCGTTAAATGTATCCTCGTATACGCAGACTAAAATTATGCATTATTTGAATAAGTCGTACGTGACAAAGTATTACATTTGTTCAAAAATCCAATATTAACTAGGAAATAAACAAACACCAAATTTATTTCGGTTTAGATTAGAATAAGCAATAAACAATGAATACGTGACTTAATAAACGAAAATTCGTGAGATTTTTCAATTAAATATCATTGTATGTAAATGAATACGTGACAACTCAAGCATTCATCCAAATATTTGAACTATACAATTGGTAAAATTCCCGGAGCACACAAAGATAAAAGCAAAAGGTGTCGTCCCAACACGTGAATAAACGAATGGAAACAAGAGAGGTGCGGCCTTTAAATACGATAACAATTGAGCTACGAGTTTAGTATACATTTTAAACTGGGCCAAGACGATACTCTGAAGTGTTAAATTATTTACGTAACCAGTGATACGAAAGTAAATTAAAATCATTTTTAAAAGTGTACAAATTGTGCAATTGTGAGCCGATCTATTATAGACACAAGTAAACAACAACTTAGTAAAAATACAATTTCTAACATAAATAAAACAGGGCTCTGGTTAATTACCTCTGTTAATTACTTTTGGTAATTACTGACATGGTAAATGTTCTATTAGTGTCTTGTTAATTACGGACATGGAAAATCTTTTATTTACTGATATTCAAATGAAATCTTAAATTGGATCAACTTATGGGATTTTAATAACGATTTGGATAGCATTTTGGTTTTGATGTCGACTTCCAAATTCGACTCTAAATATTCAGACTAGACACGAAAACTCATGGGGGATGCAAAGAAACTACAAAAACATTCCAGGTTAGCGATATTGATATAATTTATTACTGAAAACTGTTTCAATTCAATATTTTGCGTGTATGTAAGATTCAACAAAACAGTAGTTCTATTGATCAATTTATAAAAGATAATAGGCATCTTGAAACGTTTCAAATGGTCTCTAAATATAAACAAAAAGGCTAGTTTTGCTGGTTTCAATTTTTTAAATCTGGTATATGTAAATATACTGAAAAGGGAAAGATTTTAAAAGTTGTAAATATTCAATCATTATATTGTGTATTGTAGAATTGCTTTATTTAATTGAATCAGCTAGTTGAGGCAAAGAAAATCCATAACTTAACATTTCACATCATAGGTGCTTGATTGATCAAAGGGGCAAATAAGAAATATTACAGCATTTATAATAGACCCAATCGTAGGGCTGAAATAACACAGCATTTTATGACATGCTCAAACGTGGGGCTAAAAATTAATAAAATATTGTAGGGGCTGAAGTAATATCACAGCAATATATATATATATATATATATATATATATATATGTGTGTATAAATATATATATATATATATATATATATATATATATATATATATGTATATATATTAATATGTATATATATATATATATATATATATTTAAGCAAATCGTTATTGCGCCTTGTATAAATATCATTATTAATTGTTATTAATCAATTGCTCCATCGTATACTTGCATATATGGTGGTGTTTACAAATGTGAGTATATTACACTTAAATATTGCATCTGACCTTATAGTGTAAGACATTTCTAGAAATTTTGTCCTTTTATGGTTTTGTTCATTTGCCAGTATTTTTAATTTATCATAGGCTATTTTGTTGTATAGTTTGCATGGTTTGGAGGCGAGTGCACATTTATGGAGTTTTAGCTTTGTATCGCTTTTGCATAATAGAGTTCTATTTTTGATAAGTTGTGAAATCTGACTTATGTATACCTTAATACAGTATTGTAAAACAGCTTACGGAAGTAAGGGCTTGTTTGAGTATAATCACCCGTTGACACAAAAATAAGCTCTAGAATTTTGTGGGGGAAGTATGCATCGTTTTGTATAATAATTTAAGCAATTTTTGTACAAAAATTTATAAAAATGAGTTATGTCTTAGTAATAAAAGTTAGGAAGGGCTGCAACTCAGTTTAATTATAATTATTAGTGTTTGAACTGTAATTGTACTAAGCGTCAAAGCAGTGTTCAAAGGCGAGTTTTAAAGAAGTGCATAAAAAAATTTCATTTCAATAAATAGTGCAATTGGAAACAGGGTGACAGTTTTATTTAATATATTTTTATCCATCAACCTTGTTATAAGTATTTTACGTGAGCACAATATAGTATTTCCCCCATTGCAATAAAATTCTGAAGCACATACATTCAAGATTACGTTCATCAATCACCCTGTCGAGATCAAATTTTTCACAAGTGGCGCATTCGATATTGGGAAATACAAGTTGATTTAATGTTCAATCTATAATAATTCTATTACATGTGTTTGCTCTCAGGCGCTTTACAGATGAAAATGCATGTTTACACATTGGATTGGTGCAGAATTGGAATTGCAATAACAGCAAGTTTATTTACTTTGCTAAAAGCATTTGATAGGAAGGTGCTTTAGAACTCATTCTGAATACACTTCTGTAGTGTGTGAAAGCTTTTGAATAACAAACAGCATTAAAGACGGAGTTACATTGATTGTCGTTTCTGTTAAGTCTGCAAATCTGTAAATACTAAAGGACTGTTTCTTTTTTCAAAAACTAGGAGGGTTGAAAAACTGCCGCGGAGCATCATTTTCGAAGAATTTCAAGACAGGAGTTTTTCGAAGGAAATAGGACGCGAGCACTCGAAAGCTTCTGTAAAAGTCGATTTTATCATATTCTCAAATGTCCTCACTCGTGCTGCACTTGAAGGAACAAAATAATATGAAAAATGTGTAAAAACAGACAGTGTGTGGAGGTCAAGTAGATTGGACGAAAGCGCCCCAATGTTTAGGTTTCTAAATCCAAAAATACGCTTTTATAAAATATTTAATATATACTGAAAGGCTTAACGCTCGATTTTATACCACAATTCTTAACGATTTTGAATATGGAAGGTCAATTTTTCAAGAAAAATTATTAGAAAATCGTTAGGGTTGATTTACGGATACATGGAAATGCGAGTTAAGGTTCGTGGCTTAAGAGCGGTCTTTTTAAAAAACCATTTCCAAACTTCTTAACAAATTTATTTTATTACACTATTGCCTTTTTACTTATTATGGGATTTTATTTTACGAGAGTTTCCAGTAAGCGAATAAGCCCACGGCAAGTTCTGATGGAAAACGGCCCAAAGTTGTGGAAATCTCAAAGGCAAAGCGGCTAGTCGAACTATATGCTCTGGGTGGAACATGAGCTGTGGGTCGGGGTTGGATTGCGACCAAAAATATGAAGAATAAGGCGCCACCGTATTTTTCTATACAGAAAAGACCTTACTTAAGTCCCTTGTACAAGGCGAATGCGGAAACCTTTATTCTATAACCGCTATACAATTTATTAAAGACAACATAATCCCTAAAGTTTCTTACCTTATGGCTCGACTTTGACCTTAGTACTTCACTGCTTCACCTGTGAACAGATTAAACAAAGAATAGCACTGTTTGTGCTTTTATACTCAAAATTTTTTAAAATTCAATTCGAATCATCTTTCATTCATTCTAATTAAAAAGAATAGTCTTGTTCAAAAATAAAAATCTATTCCTTTTGTATTCAATTAACGTGCTTTTTTTTACAAAATATCCTTTCATTTATTATATATTTTTGATTAAATTAATTTGTGAAAATTATTTACAAAGGCACTGGATATAATCAGTACCGTTCAAGTTAAATGTGGTTATTTCTGTAAGAAATATTTAACCAAGTTTTATTAACAAATTGATTATGCATAAAGTTGCTTTCTAAACTGTTACTTACTGATAACAAAAATGTTGGTTTGGGTAGATCTACCATAACCTCACAATAAATAATTCCAGTTAGTTATTAATGAAATAGTAAACATGGAACTTTAATTTCTAATTTTTCTTAAATAGAAGAATTTACTTTCTTTATCACATAATGACATCTTCCGTAGTTTCAGTGAATTAATAAAAGATTTAGAAATGTAAAATTTACAGATTCTATTGCTTAATATTGAAAAATATATTTATAGTCTGTCCTTGACCTATTTTGAAGTTTAAATAACTTGATTAAAAAAAAAATTATCTATCTGCTATGTCCATATTTCAACTAACATACGAAAACAAATTTCTACATACCAGATGTCCGTCTGACTGAAAAATACCTGCTAGGCGTCTTGCGTCAGCATTAAAATAAAGAAATCTCCAATTCAGAACAAATAATTTTACTGCTTACTGAAGCTCCAAACTACTCGGCATCCATTTTAAGTAATTAAATCTCGCCAGATCCATACTCGAACAAAGCGTAAATTTCTATATTTTCTTGTGCATTTAATTAAAATTACGTTAAACCAGGCTCCTGTTAACTAAAGGTTGTATGTTTTTTCCAAGCAAAACATTATTTCTAATTTTTACATTATTAAAACGTTGCATGTTAATTTAAAGTTGCTTTACGTATAAATTAAAACTACGAATATTATCAAAAGTTGCCTGTTAATTTAAAGTTGCACTGAAAATCTTTACTTAATATGGTTACAGAATCAAATTTTACTTACTGTTACCACGGCCCTTCAACAAAAATTTCTCGTCATCTACGAGCTGTTCCAACAAGTGGACAATACAAAAGTGCTTTTCGGAGATAACATTCTCTCCTAAAACAACTTAAATCGCACGTGCTTCCAACACGAAAAAACTGCAAAACCATTGTCCTCGGATTCAAGGAACAATTCGACTTGCTTTCATCACAGCTGTATTGGAAGTGTCTAGGTCAAGCGAGTTACCGCTCGGCAACAAGATTACCTTACAATTTCTTAATAGATGGAGCTCTAGGAATGATACTAAATGAAAAGTTTATTTTGTCACCGTGTAAATTAAATTTTAATTTGAATTGAATGCTAATATTTTATTGGGCAATAGGTAATATTTATTTAGTGGATTGTGTAGCATTATTATGCATTATATTGTTTATTATTAAATAAATAGATTAATTATATGAACACATCTAGATAGGAAATAAAATCGTTACACTGCCTCTTTCTAAGAGAAAAAAATTCGAGAAAATATTCTGGAATAAATGCGAAGAATTTTTTTTTTTTTTATTTATATTATTACTAGTATTTACAATTTATTATTAGTTTTTACATGCCAAAACAAAAATAACTTCTGAATCAACTAAGATACTGCATACCTGTAAATGAGTGACCAGTAACTACGCGTACTACACGCCAAAAGGGGACAAATTCGGGAAGTCGTAATCGGTAAAGTTTCACTACTATTTAACACATATTCGGGGTTATTTTATCACTCATTTTACACTCAAAACTTAAGAAACGAAACATAGAATACTGCCGTATTATAATTCCTTAATAAAGATTTAAATTATCATGACAAACATACTCTTACTTTACTAACCATAATTTACATACTTACAAAAGAAAAAAAGGACTCCCACTACCATTGGGATCCATAACAAACATATTTCCAAAATAACAAACATGTCTCGAAATCATGAATGTTTAACAATCTACCGCATGCATATGCTAACAAAAATGTAGAAATATCTCTACCTATGAAGAGACAAGTAAACGTCACCACGTCTTACTCCTCAAAAAAATTTCACTCACGCATAAATGAACAAAATAGAACATTGCTAACTCACACAATATTCATAACAAAATAGAACATTGCTACCTTACACAATATTCATAACAAATATAACTATTTTAGTTACTAACAATATTGGTCTCTTACCAATATCTAACTTGGACTCAAGCTACTTGATTTCCAATATAATCTCAAGAGATACAATTCTGTTCAATTTTCCTCTTGACTACAATATTTCTTTATCCTTCTTTACTTCATCTCCAACATCTAAATTTTTAGATTACCAAACAGTATTCCAATACAATAATTAAATTCTTTACTAAAAAGATAAGACAGAAATAATTCCTACTATCAGCCATTAAACATTTCAACATTACTAATTAATGTTCAGAAACATCACCCTTCTCAATATCATTACTGAACTTTGAATAAGGTTTTAAGTCCTTAACATGCCATCTGCCTGCCTTTGAACCATCTTCATTATTCAATTCATAAATCAAATTAGAAATCTTCTTTCTAACGATACACAAAACGTATTTTGGTGCAAGCTTAGCAGTAAATTTATCACTTGCTTTCGAAAGAACTTTATTTGACCTCCAAACCTTGTCACCTACTTCGAAAGAAATGTTACGCCTCCTTAAATTATATGAATTACTAGACTGCATAAGATAAATGTAACCTTTTCTGTACGTCTATAAAAATATCAGATAGTCCTTGATAATCTAACACATACGAAGGTCTATCACCAGAAATAATATCTATATCAACTGAGGGTTCCACATCAAGACCATAAAATCTTCCAGACACGGGAACATGTCTACCAAAAACTAAGAAATTATATGAATTACTAGACTGCATGTAAGATAAATGTAACCTTTTCTGTACGTCTATAAAAATATCAGATAGTCCTTGATGATCTAACACATACGAAGGTCTATCACTAGAAATAATATCTACATCAACTGAGGGTTCCACATCAAGACCATAAAATCTTCCAGACACGGGAACATGTCTACCAAAAATTAAGAAATTTGGCGAATAACCAGTGGCATGATGTTTTGCAGAATTAATCGCATACTGAATTTGGGGTAACTCAATGTCCCAAGTATCATGTTCTTTAATATACGAACGTATAGCTGTTCCGACGGTTCGATTTATCCTTTCCACAAAATTACATTGGGTAGAGTAAACTGCATTAAACCAAATTTTTTGAACATCATATTTTTTACATACTGCCTTGAAATTTCTTCCACTAAATTGTGAGCCATTATCACAAATAATGAATTTGGGGACACAATAAACTAAAAAAACTTTTTCCTCTAATACACGTTCTATTAAATGCGCTTTTGCACTACGTAACGGAAACATTAACGTAAATTTTGAGAACCAATCACCAATAACTAATAACCATTTGTGTCCAACCTTTGACCGTGGAAATGGGCCCATGAGGTCTATAGCGATAATCTGAAAGGGGTACTTCACTTCTTTTTCCTTTCCCATTAAACCAAGGGGTCCTCTATTCGATGCCTTCTGTGCACCACACGTTAAACATTTTTTGCAAAACTTCAACACATCAATACGCATTTTTGGCCAATAAAAATTCTCTTGTATGCGTGCCAATGTTTTAAAAAAACCAAAATGTCCGGCCACTGAAGGGTCATGACTTATCCGAATAACCTCTTCCTTTTGTGATCTAGGAACTAAATATTTCCATTCCCTTACATTCGACGAGAGTGGTAAATTTGAAGAGAGAAATTTAAATACATGATTCTCTTCCACCTTCCATTGTGGGTAATCATCAGGTGAAGATAAAATTTTTCTCGAAGAGACACGTACCAGGGATCCACATTATCTAACTTGATCTCAACTAAATTATCCACATGATTTCAAACATTAAACCTATAAACTTCAAACTTTAAGAACACCTTTTCTTTTAAATTCGCAGACAATGACAATTTTAAACATAATAAATTTATAATTTAGATTACTTTCAACCTTCCATTGAGGATAACAACAAATCAATGTTCTAGTACACTCTTACACTACTCATAATCAAACTGTCATGACAGACAAAAGTACTTCACAACGCATAAACTTGCTAGAGTGACAAACTCCTCTGTGAGTCTCACCTAGACTAATAAACAAAAAAATTTTAACCTTATCACCAATCTCAAAAATAGTGATGCCAAAATTGCTAGAGCGACAACTTACCTCGAGTCTCGTTTAGACTAATGTAATGCTGAGCGACCAACTTTTCCTAAGTCTCGTCTAGACTGATATACTGCTATCCGACCAACCACGACGACAAATTTCGCTTAGACTTACAACCAATTAACATACTGCGTTGCAATGCGGATATAAGTAAATCAAAAATTGCTATCAAAATAAATCATATCAAAACAAAACGTGCCTATGCACAAGAGCAATCCTGAAAGGGTTTACCGACAGTTAAAACTAGTGTACCAAATTATAAACATCTATTATTTCAACTAAAAAAATTAATCAAACAACTATTGTAACTAATACAAATGGAAGATGAACCTAAATACAAATCACTATTATCAACTACATTGTAAATTACTATTCACTGAAATACTACAAGCTGCGACTAAAAGAACAATAATATTCCTATCGAACAATTTTACCATGTAAGAAAACTTCTTCTAACTTCTTACACAACTTAATTAACGTTGACATACTATCAATTTCCGTCAGAGCTAATTGACAAATAAAATCAGGTAATAGATTCTTTTTTACCATTCTAACTTTTGTGCATTCCGCAGGTGATATTGGTAACCTACTAAACAAATTCTCCATATGAGCTATATATATGACTACAGATTCTCCTAACTCGACCATCAAGATGTATTAATCTCGACTGTATCCTCTTAAATGTAGGGTCTGCTAATTCACCTTCAAATTCTATTAAACATTTTTTACTGATTCTATCGAAACCTCAATCTCATCACGTTCATCTGAATATTCTACGACATATGCGGAAGGATCAATTAAACGACCAGGTACTGTTGTTTCTTTAGCTAATAATCGGCCTAACATTTTTCTCTTATCCTGCATCGGTCTGCTGCTAACAACTCCTCGGATTCTCAATTCATAATCCAATTCATCTCTATGCAAATAAACTACTTGATACGTCTCAGCCATCATGGAATAGACTAGTTAACTAATTACAAATTAAACTCAATTAAATAATCTGCACTAAAACTTCAGTCGAACAACATCAATAGACTAAATTAATCTTAGGGTAAATGATTTACGAATCAACAAGTGTAAACAAGCAAAGTTAATCGAAGCCTGCACGTTATGTGCTTATACAATTGGTACAGCAATCGAGGCCTATACGTTGGGCGCTATTTATTGCCTTTTTACTTATTATGGGATTTTATTTTACGAGAATTTCCAGTAAGCGAATAGAGCCCACGGCAAGTTCTGATGGAAAACGGCCCAAAGTTGTAGAAATTTCAAAGGCAAAGCGGCTAGTCGAAATATATGCTCTGGGTGGAACATGAGCTGTGGGTCGGGGTTAGATTGCGACCAAAAATATGAAGAATAAGGCGCCACCGTATTTTTCTATACAGAGAAGACCTTACTTAAGTCCCTTGTACAAAGCGAATGCGGAAACCTTTATTCTATAACCGCTATACAATTTATTAAAGACAACATAATCCCTAAAGTTTCTTACCTTATGGCTCGACTTTGACCTTAGTACTTCACTGCTTCACCTGTGAACAGATTAAACAAAGAATAGCACTGTTTGTGCATTTATACTCAAAATTTTTTAAAATTCAATTCGAATCATATTTCATTCATTCTAATTAAAAAGAATAGTCTTGTTCAAAAATAAAAATTTATTCCTCTTGTATTCAATTAACGTGCTTTTTTTTACAAAATATCCTTTCATTTATTATATATTTTTGATTAAATTAATTTGTGAAAATTATTTACAAAGGCACTGGATAAACTCCGTACCGTTCTAGTTAAATGTGGTTATTTCTGTAAGAAATATCTAGCCAAGTTTTATTAACAAATTGATTAAGCATAAAGTTGCTTTCTAAACTGTTACTTACTGATAACAAAAATGTTGGTTTGGGTAGATCTACCATAATCTCACAATAAATAATTCCAGTTAGTTATTAATGAAATAGTAAACATGGAAGTTTAATTTCTAATTTTTCTTAAATAGAAGAATTTACTTTCTCTATCACATAATGACATCTTCCGTAGTTTCAGTGAATTAATAAAAGATTTAGAAATGTAAAATTTACAGATTTCTATTGCTTAATATTGAAAAATATATTTATAGTCTGTCCTTGACCTATTTTGAAGTTTAAATAACTTGATTAAACAAAAAATTATCTATCTGCTATGTCCATAGTTCAGCTAACATACGAAAACAAATTTCTACATACCAGATGTCCGTCTGACTGAAAAATACCTGCTAGGCGTCTTGCGTCAGCATTAAAATAAAGAAATCTCAAATTCAGAACAAATAATTTTACTGCTTACTGAAGCTCCAAACTACTCGGCATCCATTTTAAGTAATTAAATCTCGCCAGATCCACACTCGAACAAAGCGTAAATTCCTATATTTTCTTCTTGTGCATTTAATTAAAATTACGTTAAACCAGGCTCCTGTTAACTAAAGGTTGTATGTTTTTTCCAAGCAAAACATTATTTCTAATTTTTACATTATTAAAACGTTGCATGTTAATTTAAAGTTGCTTTACGTATAAATTAAAACTACGAATATTATCAAACGTTGCATGTTAATTTAAAGTTGCACTGAAAATCTTTACTTAATATGGTTACAGAATCAAATTTTACCTACTGTTACCACGGCCCTTCAACAAAAATTTCTCGTCATCTACGAGCTGTTCCAACAAGTGGACAATACAAAAGTGCTTTTCGGAGATGACATTCTCTCCTAAAACAACTTAAATCGCACATGCTTCCAACACGAAAAAACTGCAAAAACTATTGCCCTCGGATTCAAGGAACAATTCGACTTGCTTTCACCACAGCTGTATTGGAAGTGTCTAGGTCAAGCGAGTTACCGCTCGGCAACAAGATTACCTTACAATTTCTTAATAGATGGAGCTCTAGGAATGATACTAAATGAAAAAGTTTATTTTGTCACCGTGTAAATTAAATTTTAATTTGAATTGAATGCTAATATTTTATTGGGCAATAGGTAATATTTATTTAGTGGATTGTGTAGCATTGTTATGCATTATATTGTTTATTATTAAATAAATAGATTAATTATATGAACACATCTAGATAGGAAGTAAAATCGTTACAACACAGAAATTAAATATGGAATTTTGAGAAGTTACAATTATACTTTACTTAAATCGAAATTAATTGATAAAGGTACTATTTTGAGTAGCAAGCAGACTGCAATGTAGAAGCTAATCACTTGAGTAACTGTCGTCGATTGGGGCTCCCGGGCTTTTTATAATATCCCTACCCCCTCAGATGGCTTTGGGAACTTGCAGATCTCATGTCTGCTTATTCTTAACTCTATTCATAATTACATTGTTGCAATCTTAATTTCTAAGTAATCTCGGTACCTGACCGTCCGTGACCGTCTGTGACCTGCCATCTGCAGTTTCCTTTTTTTAAACAATTTGTCAGGGGCTTGGTTATTTGAGCATAACCTTTAATAAATTTGCGATAGTAACCACTAAGTCCTAAAAATCCTTTTATTTCTTTATTCGTTTTTGGTATGGAATAATTTAATACGCCATATGTTTTTTCGAGGTTCGGCATGACTTCTTGGGGTGTTATTATATGTCGTAGGAATGCTACTTCTTTCTGTAAAAATTCGCTCTTATCTAATTGTACTTTAAATTGCGCTTTTCTTACTCTTTCGAACACTTTTCTTAGTTTTTCTATATGCTCCACTAATGATGTTGAATAAACTATGATATCGTCTAGGTACACAAGGCATTTTTTGTTGTGTATCCCACGTAGGATATTATCCATAACTCGTTGGAATGTTGCGGGTGCGTTTTTTAATCCAAATGGCATTCTTTTATACGCGTAATGTCCTCTAGGTGTGCTAAAGGCTGTTTTTGTGTATCCTTTTCTTCCATTTCTACTTGATGGTATCCTGAGGCTAGGTCTAATGTGGAAAAATATTGGCACTTGCCTAATTTATCTAAAATTTTAGCTATATTTGGTAGTGGGTATTTATCTTCTACCGTTTTTCATTTAATTTTCTATAATCTATTACCATTCTATATTTTCGTTTTCCCGATGCGTCCAGTTTTTTGGGTACTATTAATACGGGGTTGCTCCATGGTGAATTAGAGTGTTGTATGACTTGCCTGGGGTAATCTGTATGCTTTTGTGAATATAGGTTTTTTATCCGTTAGATCGATGTTATGCTGTATTTGTAAATGTTAGGGGTATTCCTTCGCATTGAAATATGTCGCGGTATTTAAAACATACATTTTTGATTGCTCTTTGTTCCTCTTGATTTATGTCGGTGTTAAAGCGGATATTACTTAAGTTTTCTCTTAACATTTCGTCGTTTTCTACGGGGTTGTAATTGTCGCTTAAATTTTTATCTATTTCCCTCTCTTGTTAAAATTTAATTCTTCTACGTCAATTGGGTTTGTTAAAGATATTTCTACGGAGTAGTCATTTGAATTTAAAATAGTCGTTGTGGCGTAATTATCTTTGATTTGTACTAATGCGGTTGGGGTCTCTACTCCTTGTTGAATAGTTATGTGATTTATTATTCCTATTTTGTTAATTGAATTTACTGAGTTTTTTATCTTTTTTTCTGTTCGGAGTTCTATTGTGTATTTTTCTTTAACTTGGGTATTTTAAAATTTAATGGGGATTTCCATATTTTGTTCTTAGTAAACGGTTCTTTATGTCGATGTTGGCTTCTAACTTTTTTAGAAGGTCCATTCCTAATAGTCCGTCATATTTGTCATTGAATTCGAATATGCAAAATTTGTGTTTCATCTTTACGTTAAATGTTTTGGGTAAGGGTATGTTTGCTACGAATTGGTGTAGGGTTGTTTGATGGGCTGTTTTAATTTTAAACGGTTCTCTTTCTACATAGTCTAAGTAATGTTTCTTTACGGTTTGCAGGCTAATTAATGTTTTTGAGGATCCGGGATCGATTAACAGTTTGAATTCAGCATGAGGTATTTCTATATAAGGTAGTACTAGGTGATTCATATTATTTAAGTTCCTTGTGGATTCTATCAAAGCAGAAAAATTACTGTTTGCAGACGATTTAAAAATTTTCAAAACTATTACTTCTATTGACGACTGCATACTTTTACAAAACGATATTGAAAGTTTGACTACTTGGTGCCTAAGTAATCGTTTGCATCTTAATATACAAAAATGCTGTGTAATTTCGTATGGTCGAAAGCATGACATAATAAACTTCTCGTACTTCATACAAGAAACCCTTGTTCAAAGATTATCTAGCTTCCAAGATTTAGGTATCCTATTTGATGAAAAGTTCCACTTCGTTGAACATAGTAATAAATGTATTTCAAGTGCATATAAATCTTATGGTCTAATATACAGAAACTGCAGCAACTTCTCTGTTAATACATTAGTACTACTATTTAACACTCTTGTTAGATCTAAACTTGAATACGGATCTCTGATATGGCAACCAATTTATAAAGTTCATAGCGATAGCTTAGAAGCAGTTCAAAGGAAATTTTTAAAATATGTATCTTTCACCTGTGACGGATTCTATCCACCTATTGGGTCTGACCATGAGGCTTTACTTAAAAGATTTAATTGTCGGTCACTCCAATGCAGACGAAAAAGTATAAACATAAGATTCTTATATAAATTATTAAACAATGAAATAGATTGCCTTTATTTACTAGAAAAGATTTCATTGGTAGTGCCTCGTCAACATGCGCGTTTTAGCAATACTTTTTATCTTCAAACGAGTAGAACAAATTTATTGTTGCACTCTCCAGCCACAGTAGTGTGTCTAACTTACAACAAATACTTCAATGGTTCGGATATTTTTAACGATAGATTTGAAGACTTTATAAAACATATTAATTAATTTTTGATATGTCAATCTTTTGTTTTTCTATTAGGTTTATTTTTGTACACAATTATTATACCTTGTGAATGTGTGTTAAATAATTTTAAATTATTTCCTGTAATTGGGTGTATTCCTGTTGGAAATAAACGTTTATTATTATTATTATTACGTTTGGTCGTTTATATATCGTTCTATCTGAAAATTTGAGCACGCGTTTTCTTCTTCGTCCTCATCATAAGTTTTGTATGATTCTTCGCGTTCATAATTGTTCGAATGGTTTTGTTTACTGTCTGTACTTGGTCGAATGTAA
This sequence comes from Platerodrilus igneus, assembly GCA_036346225.1. Classification (NCBI taxonomy): domain Eukaryota; kingdom Metazoa; phylum Arthropoda; class Insecta; order Coleoptera; family Lycidae; genus Platerodrilus; species Platerodrilus igneus. Next base: position 189,033 of record JARFIW010000699.1, read on the forward strand.
TTATTCCGGTTATTTTCATATTCCTTTACTTCTTGATGAAATAGTTCTTCCGATGTAAAAGTGCGTTTTTGATTAGGGTTCGGTCAAATGTGTGTTATTTTTGTGTTTGGTCTGGTGTTACCAGATGATGTATCCATTGGTGTGGGTTTATAATAGTTATTAGGATTGTTATTATTATTTGTCATTGGTGAATTTCTATCAGAGTTTGCGTTAAATGCTGGTTTTATTAGTTTACATTTTGGTTAAATCTTGGATGAAATGCGGGTTTCGTGAAATTCGGGTTAAACGTTGGTTTTGACAAATGCATATATTGATTGTTAAAGTGTGCGTTATTAAAATGTGGATTAGTGGTTTGCGGTTGGTTTGTTTGTGCATTGAATGGGGTGAATTGTTGTTGCGGTTATGTTTGTCTCGCAGGTTGTATGGTTTTTATTGGTGTGTAACTTTTATTCGCGTTGGGGTTGTATAATCTGTTTCTGTAATATATCACGTTTTTTTCTTCGATTCTCATGTTCATAGCTTCTTGTAAGTTTTGGGGATGTTGAAATCTGATTTTGTCTGAAAGTCGTTCTGGTAGTGCATTTAAATATGTGTCTAATGTCATTTCGTCATACATTTTTGTTTTTAAAAGTCTGATATTTTGATCGGGTTCTTCAATTTTTAGTTTTGTCAAGATTAAACTTCTTACATCTGGGCATTTTATTTCAAACTGGTAAGGGGATTGTTTTTTTTTCATTCTATAGTTTATTAAATCGCGTACTAAATATTTTAGGTTATGTTGATCGCTAAAATATGCAATCAATATTCGTTTGAAGTCATTCCATTCCTCTAAGTCATGTCGACTGGCAATTAATGTTAGTGCCCTTCCGGTTAGTTTGCTGATAATAAGCCGTAGAAGTTATACGTTTCTTTTGTTGTCACCGGGCTTATAAAAGATTTTCAAAAATATTTCACAGGCTGTTATAAAATTACTGAGAAGACATTGTTTTCTATGAAAGACTGGTACTGTATCTAAATAAAGTTGCATATCTCCACTCATTTTGGCTGGAGGGAATGTTCTAATAATTAATTTTTTAGTTTTGACTTTGATTATTTTCAAATTTTGTAAAAATTGGGATTTATTTCGCGGTTTGTATCGTTATTCCTTGATTGGATTTATTAATTTTCCGTTTAGGTTGCGTCGGGTTACTTGCTATTTTAGCTTGAGCCGTTTCGGATTATTTAAAGAATTGAGTGGCTTAGTTTGTATTTAATTGCACGGTGTTGTAGTTGTTTTATGGGTTTTACGCTTGATACTGTCTTAAATACGTTTATTTTTAATTTACTGATGTTAATTTTATTGTAGGTTTGATCTCTGAGGTTTCGATGTAACCGAGTGATTTTTGTGGAAATTTATCTTACTTTGCTTGCTTTGCGTCAGTTGATGCTTTTCTATTTTTAATTATGTCGATTTAATTCTATCTGTAGTAATTATCTTTTCCCGTGGGTTTGTGAGTAATTTATGTGTCTACGATGCTTCTCGTCTCGTAAACTTAACTGTTAATTATAAGTTTGCAAGGTTTTGTCTTTTGCGTTGTTCAAAGTTGCATAAAATTTTTTTTTGTTGTAACTAATACAATGAGTTTGTGTTAATTACAATGTTTTAAAATACTGTAGGATGTCGTCAGTTAATTTGTTGCGTCAGTGTCTCTGTTGCAAGGTTATTTTTAAATCTACTGTAGGTGTAGTTCAGTGAATGCTGTAGTACAATTTATACTTTATTTGATTTTTCTAAAAGCTTTTGTTTGAATAGATTGCGTCTTTTCTATAATTAATTATCTCGTCTTGGAATATTTAATCGTACAATGTTGCGTTTGGGATAAATGAAATTTATATCTTGTTAATTGCTGCAGTGTGTTAATTATAAAGTGCTTTTCATTAGGTTGCAATATGCATTTTAATAGCGTGATTATTTATAGATTTTGTATGTTGGTTTTATAATTAGACGTATTTAAAATAATTTTTTATAAGAGTTTCCAGTCATAATTTCTATGCTTAATTTTAATTCAAGATGTTTTAATTTTTATTGTGGTAAACTGAAAGTTTTTCTACGGTTACACAAATTTAGTTGATTATGGCACTGAAGGCTTGGTTTTCGTTGCGTTCAAGGTTGCTTTAAATTATTCACTTTTAATCATGAAATTCCGCGTTTGGATCTGCGCTTTGTTAATTCTCGTAATAGGAATGTGGGTTTAATAATAGATTGCAAGCTGTGTCTATTATTTACGGAATACGATTAGTTTGCGTCTGGGTAATTTGTTTCATTATTGTTTCTGCGTTATATACAAAGATTTCGGTTTTAAAGGCGTGATTTAATTTTGCTTTTATTTTTAGGGTATTGAGCTAGTTAATACCGTGTTGTTAAATTAGAAATTCGTTTTTGTTTTGTTTCTAATAATTCTTACGCCGGTTAATTTAGTAATATTGGTCTCAAGTGCGCCTGAAATGCGACATTTGGGGTTTTCAAGATTTTTTGACAATTCTTTTAAATAAATTTTCTCAAAAATGACTTGAAGATAATCCCTTACAATAGCTAAGTGGATTATTTTTATCAAATTGCATAAAATATTGGTATTAATAATTAATATACATATATAAATCATAAATCTCTTATGCTAGCAAATATCAAATATGTTTGTAAAATAAAATTTCAATTGGTTTGAGGAAAATGAAATTACACTATTTGTTTTATTGATTTCATGGAGTCCGTCGATTTCTGTACTTTCTCCACGTCGGTTTTTGGATTTGATCTATTTTCGTATCTTCTCCGGTTCTTCTTTTGTTGAATTTGAACGATTTTGTTTCGCCTTCAACTTCTGTTTGTTTGCTGGGTTTGAACGATTCTTGTTTCGCCTCCAACTTCTGTTTGGTTTTGTCAAATTTGGAATTGAAATTCCAGACCACCAGTTCTTCGAATTTGGGTTTCCTAGTGACCTTTTGACATCCGTTACGACTGCGCCAGTTAACGTTCGTGGCTTGGGATCGGCCTTTTTAAAAAAACATTTCCAAACTTTTTTACAGATTTATTTTATTACACAGAAATTAAATATGGAACTTTGACAAGTTACAATTATACTTTACTTAAATCGAAATTATTTGGTAGAGGTACTATTTTGAGTAGCAAGTAGACTGCAATGTAAAAGCTGATCACTTGACTAACTGTCGTCGACTAGGGCTTCCGGGCTTTTTATAATATCCCTACCCCCTCACATGGCTGTGGGAACTTGCAGATCTCATGTCTGCTTATTCTTAACTCTATTCATAATTACATTGTTGTAATCTTAATTTCTAAGGAATCTCGGTACCTGACCGTCGGTGATTGTCTGTGACCTGACATCTGCAGTGTCACTATCATCTGCGATACAAAGTAGCGCATCCGTTCTCATAAACGTTAATAAACTTTATAAATTGTCCTTGTTTTACAATGTTGCATTTTACTTAGCGTATTCTTAACACTTTCTAATAGTTTCCTAATTATTCTATTTTAATATGTATACATCAATTGGGGGATACATAACTCGCGTCCAAATCGAAACAATGATTCAATGACATTTCAGTGATATTTCTAAATTTAAAAATGCGCCCTTGTAGAGCACCTAATCTATACTGAAGTGCTTAAAGGTCGATCTTTTAATATGTCGTAGAATTTCCATTATGAAGTTGGCCATTTTTTAAGAAAAATTCATATAATTTCATCAAATTTTCCTTTACGGATACGCAAAAACGTTCTCGAATTATAAATTAATTCCCTAAGCTATTAGTAAAATAAAGCTTTTTACGTGATGTTCGTAAATACATACGTAAGAGAATATACATTTATACATATAATAACCTTCGTAGTTTAACCGTAGCGACGCTGGATCGTAATACGAAGTCCTCCTAGGTTCGACCCTTAGTCGAATCGTATATTTTTTCGATTTTCAAAAGTTAAATGGTGTCATCAATTTTACGGAACATTTAGTAATGTGGTTTGCTGGATGACACGATTGCCAGTTGCCATCAACTTAGCATTTGTTTAACATTCAGTGTATTCGCAACTTGTACCGTTCGTGTTTGTAGTTTAATTCATTATTTTTTATAAAAACCTATAAACGCTTCCTTTAATTTGTTATATAAAAAGCTGGGGATTGTAATATTCGTAAACTTTAACAAATGTCGTGAACGTTTGGTAAAAATACAATTTTTAATTATAACTTTAGTCAGCGTCATTCTATGGCTTTTGACACCCCGTGCCGAAATGAAATTGTAACCCCTCATGAAGTAAGATTATAGTTTAACAAATTCAATATTTTTACATCATAAATCAACAATTCACAATTCTATGAATTTGAAATTATTAATAAAGATGTTATGCACATAAATGTAATGAGTTGTTTGATTGCAGTAAAAACACTTGAAAAATGTAATTATCCTAATATATTTTGGTATGCCGCTAATACAAAAATTTCGCATATATCAAAAAGGAATTTTACAACTAATCCTCAAAAAATAATACAAAAATTAAACTGATATATTGCAAAAGATATCGGGAAAATTTCTTATACTAAGGAAGTAGTAACAGAATGAAATAACATTAAATCCAGCTTAGACATGGCGGCCAGAGATATTCTGGGGTATACACAAAAAGAAAATAAGAAACCGTGGATAACAAAAGATATCCTGAATTTAATAGAAAAAAGACTAAAATACAAAAATAGGTCAGACGAAACAGGAAAACAGAGATAAAAAACCACAAAATGGGAAATTATTTGCAAATGAAAGAAAGCTAAAGAACAACAAATTGATGAAAAGTGCAAAGAGGTACAAACTAAGATGGAAATAGCAAAGATAGACAAAACATACAAACCAATTAGAATGAATTTTAGAAATATAAAACCCTATAGCAAAAATATAAAGGAGAGGAAACATCGTTATAGAAAATGTAAAGAAGGTGCTTAGACGACAGGAATATATAGGGAATTTAAGTAGAGCAACTAACAGCATTAGAACAGGAATCAGACATTGACTTGGGATATCCTATACTTTTTTTTATTGATTCTAACGTTACAGTTAGTCTGCTACCTAAAAATTGCAGCAAACCTGTTACTCCTTAGAAATCTTAAGTTATATTGGTTAGCCTTATATTATTTGCGTTTGGAAATACTCTTGTTTGTGTGTGTGTGTGTGTGTTGTGTGTGTGTGTGTGTGTCTGTTTCTGTGCGCGCGTGTGGGTGTGTGAGTGTGTGTGTTTCTGTCTGTGGTAATGTCCTTGGGACTCCTTTCCTTTCCAGCTTCTGACCGTCGACAGCCGGAAATCAGAAACCGAGAGGTTCACATTCCTGTACTTGTCCTGGCCGTTGGCAGTCGGAAACCAGAAGAACACGTACAGTTCCTGTATGTTGTGTGTGTGTGTGTGTGTGTGTGTGTGTGTGTGTTGTTTGTGTCTGTGTCTGTGTCTGTGTCTGTGTCTGTGTCTGTGTCTGTGTCTGTGTCTGTGTCTGTGTCTGTGTCTGTGTCTGTGTCTGTGTCTGTGTCTGTGTCTGTGTCTGTGTCTGTGTCTGTGTCTGTGTCTGTGTCTGTGTCTGTGTCTGTGTCTGTGTCTGTGTCTGTGTCTTGTCTGTCTGTGTCTGTGTCTGTGTCTGTGTCTGTGTCTGTGTCTGTGTCTGTGTCTGTGTCTGTGTCTGTGTCTGTGTCTGTGTCTGTGTCTGTGTCTGTGTCTGTGTCTGTGTCTGTGTCTGTGTCTGTCTGTGTCTGTGTCTGTGTCTGTGTCTGTGTCTGTGTCTGTGTCTGTGTCTGTGTCTGTGTCGTGTCGTGTCTGTGTCTGTGTCTGTGTCGTGTCTGTGTCGTGTCGTGTCGTGTCGTGTCGTGTCCGTGTCGTGTCGTGTCGTGTCCGTGTCCGTGTCCGTGTCCGTGTCCGTGTCCGTGTCCGTGTCCGTGTCCGTGTCCGTGT
>JARFIW010000699.1:200000-202500 GCA_036346225.1 Platerodrilus igneus
TGTCTGTGTCTGTGTCTGTGTCTGTGTCTGTGTCTGTGTCTGTGTCTGTGTCTGTGTCTGTGTCTGTGTCTGTGTCTGGTCTGTGTCTGTGTCTGTGTCTGTGTCTGTGTCGTGTCTGTGTCTGTGTCTGTGTCTGTGTCTGTGTCTGTGTCTGTGTCTGTGTCTGTGTCTGTGTCTGTGTCTGTGTCTGTGTCTGTGTCTGTGCTGTCTGTGTCTGTGCTGCTGGCTGGTCTGTGTCTGTGTCTGTGTCTGTGTCTGTGTCTGTGTCTGTGTCTGTGTCTGCGTCTGTGTCTGCTGCTTGCGTCTGGCTGCGTGCGTCTGCGTCTGCGTCTGGTCTGCGTCTGCGTCTGCGTCTGGTCTGGCTGGTCTGGTCTGCGTCTGTCTGCTGCTGCTGTCTGCTGTCTGCGTCTGCGTCTGTCTGCGTCTGCGTCTGCGTCTGCGTCTGCGTCTGCGTCTGCGTCTGCGTCTGCGTCTGCGTCTGCGTCTGCGTCTGTCGTCTGCGTCTGCGTCTGCGTCTGGTCTGGTCTGGTCTGGTCGGTCTGTGTCTGTGTCTGTCGTCTGTGTCTGGTCTGGTCGGTCTGGTCTGCTGTCTTGTCTGCGTCTGGTCTGTCTGTGTCTGGTCTGTGTCTGTGTCTGTGTCTGTGTCTGGTCTGGTCTGGTCTGGCTGGCTGTGTCTGTGCTGTGTCTGTGTCTGTGTCTGTGTCTGTGTCTGTGTCTGTGTCTGTGTCTGTGTCTGTGTCTGGTCTGTGTCTGTGTCTGTGTCTGGCTGGTCTGGTCCTGCGCTGCGCCTGCGCCTGCGCTGCTTGCTCTGGTCTGCGCCTGCGTCTGCGTCTGCGTCTGCGTCTGTGCTGTGTCTGTGTCTGGTCTGCGTCTGCGTCTGTGTCTGCTGTCTGTGTCTGGTCTGGTCTGCTGTCTGCGTCTGCGTCTGCCTGCGCCTGCGTCCTGCGCCTGCTGCCTTGCGTCTGCGTCTGCGTCTGCGTCTGCGTCTGCGTCTGCGTCTGCGTCTGCGTCTGGTCTGGTCTGGTCTGCGTCTGCGTCTGCGTCTGCGTCTGTGTCTGCGTCTGTGTCTGCGTCTGCGTCGCTGTCTGCGTCTGCGTCTGCGTCTGCGTCTGCGTCTGCGCTGCGTCTGCGTCTGGTCTGGTCTGGTCTGCGTCTGGTCTGCGTCTGCGTCTGCGTCTGGCTGGCTGGTCTGTGTCTGTGTCTGTGTCTGTGTCTGTGTCTGTGTCTGTGTCTGGTCTGTGTCTGTGTCTGTGTCTGTGTCTGTGTCTGTGTCTGTGTCTGTGTCTGCGTCTGCGTCTGTGTCTGTGCCTGGCCTGTGCCTGTGCCTGTGCCTGGTCTGGTCTGCGTCTGGTCTGCTGTCTGCGTCTGGTCTGTGTCTGTGTCTGTGTCTGTGTCTGTGTCTGTGTCTGTGTCTGTGTCTGTGCTGTGCTGGTCTGGTCTGGTCTGGCTGGCTGGCTGGCCTGGCCTGTGCCTGGCCTGGCCTGGCCTGGCCTGTGCTGTGCTGTGTCTGGTCTGGTCTGGTCTGGTCTGGTCTGGTCTGGTCTGGTCTGGTCTGGTCTGGTCTGTCGTCTGCGTCTGCGTCTGGCCTGGCGGCTGCTGGCTGCGCTGCGCTGCGCGCGCTGGCTGCCTGGCTGGCTGGCTGGCTGGTCTGGTCTGGTCTGTGTCTGGCTGGTCTGCGTCTGCGCTGCGCTGCGCGCGCTGCGCTCTCGCTGCGCTGCGCTGCGCGCCTGCGCTGCGCTGCGCTGCGCTGCGCTGGCTGCGCTGCGTCTGGTCGCGTCTGGTCTGGTCTGTCTGCTGTCTGTGTCTGTGTCTGTGTCTGTGTCTGCTGTCTGTGTCTGGTCTGGTCTGGTCTGGTCTGGTCTGTGTCTGTGTCTGTGTCTGTGTCTGTGTCTGTGTCTGTGTCTGTGTCTGTGTCTGTGTCTGTGTCTGTGTCTGTGTCTGTGTCTGTGTCTGTGTCTGTGTCTGTGTCTGTGTCTGTGTCTGTGTCTGTGTCTGTGTCTGTGTCTGTGTCTGTGTCTGTGTCTGTGTCTGTGTCTGTGTCTGTGCTGTGTCTGTGTCTGTGTCTGTGTCTGTGTCTGTGTCTGTGTCTGTGTCTGTGTCTGTGTCTGTGTCTGTGTCTGTGTCTGTGTCTGTGTCTGTGTCTGTGTCTGTGTCTGTGTCTGTGTCTGGTCTGTGTCTGTGTCTGTGCTGTGTCTGTGTCTGTGCTGTCTGGTCTGGCTGTGCTGTGTCTGCTGTCTGTGTCTGTGTCTGCTGTCTGTGTCTGCGTCTGCGTCTGTGCGTGCTGCGTCTGCGTCCTGCGCTGCGTCTGCCGTGCTGCTGTGCCTGGCCTGCTGCCTGCGCCTGTGCCTGGCCTGCGCCTGTGCCTGCGCCTGCGCCTGCGTCTGCGTCTGTGCTGTGTCTGTGTCTGCGTCTGCGTCTGTCTGTCTGCGTCTGCGTCTGTGTCTGGCCTGCGCCTGCGCCTGTGCCTGGCCTGGCCTGCGCCTGTGTCTGTGTCTGCGTC